>CAUZXS010000500.1:25000-50000 GCA_963585895.1 Sepioteuthis lessoniana
ATATATATATGAAACAATCTGTAGCAATCGCAAGTATATATATATATATATATATATATATATATCTATATATATGATCTATAAGCTTGTTTGTACATTGCAATTGCTGCAAAAAATTACACACAGACATATATATAGATAGATAGATAGATAAATAGATAGATAGATAGATAGATATGTAAAATATAAATATACACATATATATGTAAAACAATCTGTAGCGATTACAAGTATATATATATATATATATATATGTATATATATATGATCTATAAGCTTGTTTGTACATTGCAATAACTTCAAAATATTAGACACGGACACAGACATATATATATATATGTGTAAAATATAAATATACAAATATATATATATGAAACAATCTGTAGCAATTGCAAGTATATATATATATATACTTGCAATCTATAAGCTTGTTTGTACATTGCAATTCCTGCAAAAAATTACACACAAACATATATATATATAGATAGATAGATATGTAAAATATAAATATACACATATATATGTAAAACAATCTGTAGCGATTACAAGTATATATATATATATATATATATATATATATATATATATGGGAAGTAAAGTAATAGTTTTGGTGTAACAATCTATTTCAATTCCAAATAACAAATTACATGGGGTTCTCTTCAAACTAATACCCCTTGAGTCTCATGAACTTTCTTATTTTTCTTTTCTACATTTCTATGCATTGCGGGAAGGATTATCTGGGATGCCCCTCAGGTCTTTTGTAAGGACTTTCTTGAGGGCAGCCATGTCTTCAAAAATGGGTCCCTTTGATAATCTCCTTGAGCTTGGAGAAAAGAAAGAGTCTCAAGGAGCAAAACCAAGGGAATAGGGAGTTTGTTCCAGTATGGCGATGATTAACTCTGCCAGAAACAGCTGGATGCTCAAGGTGTTGCAAGCAGGTGCATTGTCATTGTAAAGCAGCCATAATTTGTCCCACCACATATTTTTTGTACACTGAGCAAAGCATAAGCCACAGGGTCTTTTTGTAGACTTCATGATTGATTGTCTAGCCTGAGCCCTACACATCACATAACATAAAAATATTGTTTTAACCATGACTTCACTTCTTAGTGGGCTCCTTGAATTTTAATTTTTTGAATTTCTTTCATCAGGTTCCTTTGAATTTATTATACCCAAAGGTTCTAACTATTTCTATTATATAGATGATACATTACTTATATATCCATGGAATGATGACTTAACAAAAAGTATGGTTATACTTAAAAAATGAACCTACCATAGATTTTACTTACCAACTAGAAACTAACAACACTTTACTTTTCTTGGATTTATTTTTACAAATGACTAATAACATCAAATAAGAATTTAAAGTCCCTCACAAACCCAATAATGAAATTGACCATATACATTTTTACTTCCATCATAACACCAAAATAAAAGTGGAATAACCATTGATTTTTACCTTTGACCTCTTAAGATTTGCACACCCAAAAATTTGTCATGATGAATTTGACTAAATTTCAAAATTCTAACTTCTTTTCCCAAAATGCAAAAATAAAAGCTCTGAAAATTCATAAACATAAATTTCTTCCTAAAACCTCTAGCAATAATTTATCCACTAATAGTTTGTTATAAAAATTATTATTAGATTTTCATACAGAAATATTATTAAACAGATAAATTATTTAACAGATATATCATTTTATCCAATAATTCAACTCCAAACATCACCAACCCCCACCAAAAAAATCCTTGGAATAAAAAGAGGCACAAATTCTTTAAAAAAAAAAAATTAAGAATATAATCAATAATAAGAATTAAAATACCCATATCAAATCTGAAGCAGGCATTTACACCATCCAGTCTCTGAATTTTAATAAAAATACATTAGTAAAACATCCCACAAAATTCAAAAAAGTACCAGACTTTGTTCTCTCTCTCTACATATACATATATATATATTTTTTTTTTTCTATTTCTTTATATCCCTGTAAACTGATGATGAGCCTTGTAAGTGAATTCTTTTCCCTGTAGATTTTTGATTAGTATTGCTCTGTAGAACCAATATCTTCAAACACACAAGTCTGTACATACATAAAATAGCCAGCCTAAATATATAAAATATCAATGTAAACAACTATATTTGTTTATAGATATACTTCAAATGCCTACATAGAAATCCATATAAATGTAAACATTTTCAAACAGATCATATATATATATATATATATATATATATATATATATATATATATATATATATATATGATGTCCTGGTGATCTATCTGAAGCTATAGATGGTGCCAACTGTGTATGTGTTCTTGATACAATTTCTCTTCAGTAATGCTTTTCACATCCACTTCAGTCTTTCTTTTTATTTCCTTAGTCTCATTTTAAAGTGGACACAGAAATTTATCAATATTCTTTAACTATCATATTTCTCCATCAACATCTCATCCTGTTGAGCATCCATATAAGTACTGCATGCCATATCATTTTCAGCAGGAAAATAAAAAAGGAATCCAATTTCACCTCCACTCTCTTCACATCTTTTGCATGAGAAACTGATTCCGAAAGAATCATTTCCTGATTAAACTCTAAAACTACTCATAATTAGATTGGGCTGTATGTTTTGCTGCAAGGTTTCCCCTCCAGATCAATGATTGTTTGATGGTGGATAAGAAGAATGAAATGAAAAAGTTTAGCTGTTGAGCTGAACTGTTTAGCTTTTTGATAATGTGCATCATATCCCTGGCATAAGATGCTCTTTTTCATAGATTATTTGTGGTGGTGGCATTGTTTGTGGCCAATACTGCATATATATGTATCATGCACTTCAGCCAACTTCTCTCTTATGGGCATTGATTTGAAACTGTCCAACCCATGAATCATTGTCTGAAATGAGGTACTTCATCACTGTTGAATCTATAAGTATCAGAGATAGTCCAAGATAGTTCATAGTAAAAAGAGAGAAAGAACACAATGCATCAAAATGGCTTCGTCGTTAGATATAACTTCATATTCTAGCTTCCAAAATATTTTTCCTGTCATTTAGTTGTAGTATTCAGAAACAAAATTAACATCTGTATGTTAGTCAATATTTCTATTAAAGGCTCCAGTAATAAAACATGTTCAATGCGGTATGTGTTAGTACATACAAATACAATTTTTACTCGGTCAAAGAAATCCAAAGAATGAAATAATTTCAATCATTTGCACACATCAAGAAATGCTCTGACTGCTTTTCTTTAGGAGTATTGTGGGCTATTAGCAAAAAAACAAGTTCATAAGTGTTAAGACAATTTACTTTATATATATATATATATATATATATATATATATATATATATATATATATATATATATATATATACACCATATAAAAAAAAACCTTTAAAAATAACTCATATCTATTGTAATAACATTTATTTCAGCAGACCCTAAATCTTTTTATATGTTAAATCTGCATCTTCAGACAAAGAAATAATGAGAAATTTCTAATGAAGATTTAGAAAAACCCACAAAATTCTGACCACCCTATCTCTCTAATCCAAATTTTTATCTTTTTTTTAATGTAAAGACCAGACCATTTGTTTTTCCTGTCTGGTTAACAAATGACATTCAGTTCTTGTATCAAGATGTATCAATTTTTTGACTTCTCTTTCCTTTTCACCCCCCTTTTTTTTTATCTAATGGCAAAGTAACTTTTAAACCCAAAAGAAAGAAATAAGTAAAAAATATAGAATAAAGGAAAAAATGAATTAGGGGAGAGAAATTTATCTACTATAAACAACTTAGATGGGCATTAAAACCTCTTAGCAAAATTAGATTATATCATAAAATATTATATATTAATACTATTTTCTTAAAAAAACAAAAAACTAGTCATACCAATATTTTCATACTATTTAATATAATTGATCACATTAAAAGTAAAAATAAAAATTATACCAGTTACTGTTAAGACTTTTATCTAAAAACAAATACAACATAATATTATATATCCTCAAGATTACAATTATATCTTACACATTATCATAATATTCATACTATTACTAAACCTCAAATACTTAAATTTATAAATAAAATCATACCAAGTATTATAGATAATAGCATATTCAGAATTATCATCACAATTAATATTACTATTACAATTATTACTACTAATCATCAAACCTAGTAATATTATAAAATAATCAACTCATTATAATTATAAATATTAATAACATCAATGTCGACATCAACAACTATCACAATATCATATTACTTAATATGATAATTAACAGTTAATACTAAATACCAATAACAAATCATTCTAATTAATATTAATAACTATTACTCTGTACTACAACATTATAGTAAAAATATCCTTTTTAATATGCTCTCTATAATTAATACAAAATAATACCCAAAACCACTATAAAATAATTTAAATAAATAAAACCATTTTTTTTAAATATAAGAATTAATTTAGATCATATCTTAAAACATATATACTCAAATCCAAAATTGTTTAATTTTTTTCTCTTTAAAAATATAAAAACCTTAAAGTCATTTCCCATAGTCTTATATCTATTTTTATGGCAACATTTAAATATCAATTCCTTTCTTTGATTTAGTAATTTACTTGTATTTCTATTTTTTATAATACTAATTTTCTCTTCTAGACAGAGATTACATCTACTTCTGAAATTACTTTTAATAAAATTCCATCAAACTAATGATGTATGGCTACTATCCTTCAATCTTCAGAATCATTTAGAAAGAGCTGTTTGGTTTCCTAAGGAAGGGTTAGAAAAAGAATGCCAGTGACTATAAAGCCTCTGCTTCCAATTTCCAGCAGAAATTCCAAAGTATATTTTTATGTCCTTTCTGTTTTCCATTGGGAAAAATGGTGACCTTATGCATTACAATCTCAAACTTATATTTCCCACCAACAGGAGATTCTTCTCTAACCCTGCAGTTGCATAATGGTTTACTCAAAACATGTCTATCAACACAGGATTGTTCAATTAAATTTTTATTATGGTTGCTAATAATTTTGTATAATTATTAGTGCATGAATAACTGATTTTAATTGCTTTCCGGTTAAAATCTTTTACAACAGGTTATTTCCATTGAAATGTTTATCTATAGGCCTTAGGAAGTACTTACCTATATCAACACGAGATAATTTACAGAAACAGGGGGGGGATCCTATTACATTTCTTTTCCTTTGATTAGTTTTTATTTTTATTTCTACAGCTGCTATCATTGTTATTCCTTTCCCTAGTGTTATTCAACCTATTATTTGTCTCCTCATTCACAGTCCTATTATTATTATTACTATTATCATTATTATTGTCGTCAAAGTTGTTACTGTCATTGTTACAAGTTTCAAAATTATCTTTAAGAATTTCTAGCTATTCTAATCTTTGTTTAAATCCACTTTTTTCAAGGGCCTCATCATATATCCTATTATTTTCATAAAAGAATTTTTATTTAAAGATAATCTATTAATTCTCATATTAGCAGCATTTGGGATTTGTCTCATTATCGATCTAGGAGAGTTAGAATTAGCATTAATATAGAAGTGGGGGTTGTTTGTCTTTATGAAATGGTTTAATTCTATTTTCAGATAAATTAAAAGTAATATCTAGGCAATTCACTACTTTTAGATAAGACATTATCTCAATTTTAAATCCCTGTAATTCAAAGGCCCTTAAAATTTTCTTTTGAATTCTTGATGTTTTTGGGCCATTACTCTCTGGAATAAAAATGAGGCCATCATTTCTATATAAGCCTACTTGTTTACGGTCGATAATTCTGCTCAGAGTATCTAATATGTATATCTCCACCAGGAGAAATATATATATATACAATGAAACAGTCTGTCTGTGGATGACAATATATATGGCCCCCCGTGTGGGTTGAGCACCCTGGCAAAGAAATTTACAGCTGCCACTCGTAAAATGCAAAGCTCTTCCAATGAATTGAGCACTCTGGTATCTGGTAAGGCAAAAATGTAAACAAACGAAGGCTACTACATAATGCCTTATAATTCCCGAGCTGATGTAGTTTTCTTGTTAACTGAGCGGTATGATACTATGTCTAAAGTAAAGCTGGGTGGGTTTCATTCCCAGCTTCAAGCATGCTACGTGGCTAGCCACACTGAAGAGTTGTGATACAATAAAATAGTCTATCTGTGGATGACTATATATATATAAACAGTGATACAGCCAGGTCCCATTAAAGAATAATGAGAATCTCTGTTTCTATAGTAACATTCAAACTACAGTAATTATATACAAATTTACATAGAATATTTAGTTTGATTTCTAAAGTCACTTAAAAATCAAATCAAATATCTCAATGATTTTTAACATGATAAACAAACACAATTTACTGTCTCTTTTTGGTTCATTCTTGCTCTTTCCCTTTTTATATTCTTATTCTTTTCTCACTCTAATTTCTTTGCTACTCACTTCTGTCTCTATTTATTTAATTTCTCTTTCCTTTCAACTTACTCTCTCTTCACCGTCTTCTTTCTATGCATACTGTCTTCTGATTTGAAAGGATTTCGGTTGAATAATGTTGCTGTATTTTCAAATCCACAACACAACTAATGCTATAATCTCAGAACCAGAGATAAGTAAAAGTTCTCATCTATATAGAAATAATTTCATCATTCATCATAAGAAATAAGCTAGTTAGAAATTATATCATAGAAGATTTCACTAAAGAAAAGGTAGATAACTGTTTTATATTAAGACTCACACACACACAAAAAAAAACAAAAAAACTTACACCATTTAAATTCTTTTGTAAGAGGGTGTTAACAAAAATAAATGATCAGGCATTAAAATGCTTCAAAAGGAAGAAAAACTTATGAGTAAAAAATTATATCTAGAAAAATTAGTGTGTTTATTGCTTATAACTAATCTACCAATTTCAGAGAGCTTCCGTCTAGGAAGCAGTGTCTCATCAACTGAAAAAGACATCAACACACGGCTAACAAAGGCATGAACAGCTATCGATAAGCTATCGATCATATGGAAGTCAGACTTGACCAATAAAATGAAACACAGTTTCTTCCAAGTAGTGATCGTATCGATACTGCTATATGGATGCACTACTTGGATGCTAACAAAACGGCTGGAGAAAAAGCTAGATGGCAATTACACAAGACTGCTGCAAGCAATATTGAACAAGTCCTGGAGGCAACATCCCACAAAGCACCAACTATACGGCCACCTACCTCCCATCATGAAAACTATATAAGTTAGACGAACCAGACTTGCAGGACACTGCTGGAGAAGCATATGGCCGAGCAAAAGCAGGATGACCAGCTCGAACATACATACAGCAGCTATGTGAGGATATGGGATGTAGCCCTAAAGACCTGCAAGAGGCGATGAATGATAGGGAGAAGTGGCGAGAGAGGGTCAGGAAAATCCGTGCTGGCAGCACAACATGATAATGATGATGAATGCTTATAAAATTGGCATTAATGATCTTCATATATATATATATATATATAATTTTTTTTTTCCATTCTAATAAAATCTTGTTCAGAATTAGTCAAGGAGATTGAGAAGGTAAAAGTACACTGAAGGTACTAAATCTTGCCAATTGATAATGTCTCCTTCTGCATGACAATGTTCGACCACACACAAGAATGTGGACAAGGGAGACAATCGCCTCATTCAGGTGGTTAACTTTACCACATCCTCCATACATACCAGATTTAGTGCCTTCAGACTATCATCTCTTCATCCCCATGAAAGAGGGTTTAAGAGGCAAACATTATGCCAAAGATGAGGAAATGAAAACTGCAGTGATGAAGTGGCTCAAAGAACAGTCAATAGAATTTTATGAGGGAGAGATGCATGCTTTCATTCAAAGGTGGAACATTGCTATTGAGAGAAATAATGACTATGTTGAGGAGCAGGGATGTGATCCACAAACGACCAGTTTGATGTATGATACATGATTATTTCTGTACTATATAAACAGAAAGCATCAAATAAATAAATATTTTCATATTTAGACTATAGCAAGATTAGATCTTGGAGTCTGTTCAAACAATCATCTTTTACAGGTTATGACAGATTGGTAAAAATGCCGTAATGTTGGAGAGGCTTCTGAGATGGAGGGCCAGTGAATGGTAGACAACAGAAAAGCAGATATTGAAAAATGCCTTAATGTTGGAGAGGCTTCTGAGATGGAGAACCAGTGAATAGTAGACAACAGAAAAGTAGATATTTAAACTCTGCAATGATGGATTTTCAGACAATGCTGGAATTAGCAAAGTGATTTCTTCTGCTTGGAATCTTGTATATAATTGGCCCATTGGCAAATGACTGATAAGTGGAACTGACTTTCTCAAGAATCAGACTTGCAGGAATGTATTCAGAAAAATATCTAGTCTGAGAATGTAAGTGAATAAATAAATATACTTATCCATGTTTCCTCAAAACAGTTAATATGAAAGAAACAAGTATTTTTAAACAGTGTGAAAATGTCAGTTTGTTAATCACAACCAGAAAAAAATGTTTTGCAGGAATTTTGTATTTTTTGTACATTTGATGAACTTATAATATATTTACAGCTTCTTATATTAATACACTGTATATTTTCGTTGGTTGTTAAAACAGATCTTGCATACAATCATAAAGATGGCAAATACCATCTTGTGATACATTATTCCATACCAAAGACGATAAAAACTTTATCAGCCAACTTAAAATCAATTAGCAAGCACATACTGTACCCAGGTTAAAATCAACAATCTTTCAGAATATTACAATTTCATTTTCCTTCAGTAGTTATCATCATCATCATGTCGTGCCACTAGCACAGATAACCCTGACCCTCTCTCGTCACTTCTCACTATCATTCATCGCCTCTGGCAGGTCTTCAGAACTACATCCCGTATCCTCACATAGCTGCTGTATGTATGTTCAAGCTGGTCATCCTGCTTTTGCTCGGCCATATGTGGGGGTCCATAGGAGTACATCACTTACGAGCTCGTCCCTGCTTCTCCAGCAGTGTCCTGCATGTCTGGTTTGTCTAATTCGGATAGTTTTCATGATGGAAGATAGGTGGCCATATAGTTGGTGCCTTGTGGGGTGTTGCCACCAGGACTTGTTCAATATAGCTCGCAACATTCTTGTGTAATTGCCGTCTAGCTTCTTCTCTAGCCGTTTAGTTAGCGTCCATCAGTAGTTATTGATAGATTTAATTCTTGGTAACAGGTAACACAAGTTGTCCACACACATTAGCTTGAACCTGTATATCATTTTGGGACCTTTTACCAAAGAAGACTGAACCAGATATAGAGCAAACGAAAAAATATGCTAAAAGGTAAAAAATAAGCAGCTGCAAAAGAAAACTTCCAGTTGATTAAGAATGGTGGTATAGGTACCATGAATTCATGTAAAGAACATCAAAATTGCACGGATCTGATAATTTCTACCTGATACTGAAATGAGAACATACAAACTATATGAATTGAAGAGTTCAATTTGAAATTTCTAGAAACTTATTGAATAGAACAGGCACTTGACAAAGGTTGGAGGATTCAACATTTAAAATGGTATGATTCTAACAAGATGTGGCGTCTTGTCTAAATAGATTAATGTATAATAACTAAAATGCAATCTAAAACTAGACTGAATAATGAAAATATTTCATCACATAAGTTCAGAAAACAAGAATTCCTTTTTCTTCTTATTTTTTCTCGATAGAGTTAAAAAATAATTATTTTTACCTGATATTTTAACACAGAGCAAAGCATCCACAATTTAAAGAAAAGTGGATAAAATACTAAACATCATGAAATGCCTTTGAAACTAAGAACTTGTGAATGTTTGGGTTTTAAATACTCTTTTAGGAATGACTGGACTGAAATGATGATGAAATTAGCAAAAGCCAATTATTTGTGCGAACATCCTCTAATGAGATTAGGCAACATCTATGAATATTTAAAAACATAATTTTTAACAAATAATACCAAGAAAATTTTAATATCAAGAATATAAAGTGAATTCAAACTGAAGAGTTTGTATTCAGAAAGAAAAATAGCTTCACTTCTTTTCTTTTTTGTATGATTTGCAAACAAATTTGAGAAGTTTGTGGAAAGATAAAACAAAAAATAAATCAATTATTTAAAATCCAGATAACTATTGACAAAACTTTTAAGATGCATAAATTTTCATGGTGATGCTCAGATATATATATATATATATATATATATATATATATATATATATATGTGTGTGTGTGTATGTGTGTGTATATATATATATATATGTGTGTGTGTGTATATATATATATATATATATATATATATATATATATATATATATATATATATATATATCTCAAACTACATAATATTCTTATCTGTACAAAATCAGTTTCAAAGGAAGCTTCTAAACATAGATTTTACATATTATGTTCAGCCTTATCACTGTTATAACTATGTTTCACAATGTTGTCAACAATCAGTGCTCAAACCCACACATAAAAGCCAGTATTTAATGTGCTGATTTTACAGGTAAGCAAGCCACTCAGTTTTGAGGATGAGTCTTATAAAATCTTCCTACCTCCTAAGTGACTATGTCTGTCTATCTCTGTCTCTCTTCCTCTCACTCTCTCTCTCTCTCTCTATATATATATATATATACACAAACACACATACTGGTAAAACCACACACAGACATATATATACATACACACACACACTAGTTACTTGATATAAATATATGCCTACATAAATTTGTTGCTATATATATATATATATATATATATATATATATATATTTAGATGATTATAAATATGTAATTGAGCAGAATTAACTGAGATAATGTATATATGATACTCAAGTATATAAAGGGAAGTGTTGAAAAGTTCTTAGGCTGACCAAAAGAAAATAGCCAAGAGCTATGAAACATACATGCTATTACAAATATTCATATTATAGTTCAACGTACTTGGCACATTATTTAAGTTTCTTTAACCCTCCCCCCACAAAAGGTCCTTTATTGGTTGGGATGAGAGCTTTTCAACAACAACTGAGTATATATATATATATATATGAATTAATGTGTCAGCTAATAATTTCTTATGTAAGACAGAGGTTGAGTTCATATTGGGTGAATTTTTTGTTTCTCAATCCATGGAGGTCATGTAGCAGTTAGCATTATTTTAAAAACCACACACACACGCACATATCTATCCATAGCCACATACCTTTCAACACTATGCTGATAGTTGTTTTGAAAAAAGAAACATACACATCCATTTATAACTAAATGTGTTAGTCTCTTTTGGTGAATACACACACACACACATATATATATATATATATATATATATATTACTTGTGTTTTTTATCATTGGAAAACAGTATCTTCAAATATAATGCAAGTGAATGCTTTGTTACAGATGTGTCTGTGTGCATAAGGATAAGGTGCGTCTAATTCTTTAAATGTAATATTTAAGTGTGATATTAGACACATACACAAATTCATACATTTTTTTCTTTGCCTCTAGTCAAAATCTCATTTTCTTATCTGGAGTCTAAAAGCATCAAAGACTTAACAACAAATTTTTACTATTTTGTTTTAAAACCAATTTAAAAAATAACAAAACTGTTCAAGACTTGCAAAGTGAAAACTTAATTATCAAATCACAGCTGAACATCTTCATGTGAAGTTAAAAAAAATTATTTATTCATATTAGACAAGAAAATTGTCTGCAACCATATGAAGACCATTTCTTATATCATCCATAATATAAAACATACATACACACATTACTGTGCACAGAAGACATAAAAACTTAAATACAATACAAAGTTTGAAAAAAGTAATATACATATAACACTCTCTTGTGCAATAAAATGCTTGTATAAAATTTGTTTTGTTTCTTATTATGTGGTATTTTTGGAAAACCCTCAAATGATTGAATACACACTGGAAGGAAATAAAATTGAAGGATGATGCCAATTCTGACCAAGGTACAGTATATACATTGGGCCTGAGGCCTACACAGCGTATCAGTTACCATTGTTGAAAATGCAACTGCCAACCAGAGTTCAAATCCTGGATGAGGCTGTTTTGCATTTCCCTTTGTGCTGATGAACAAAGGCATGCATCTATTTGTTCTTCCTCCATCTATAGAAAGGTAACCAGTCGAGGAAAAGGAAAGCTCTCAATTCAAAGCAGATTTACTCTTCTTAAAAGATTGACTTTGAGTCACATCCTATCTGTAGCAGAGAGGTTGAGTAAATTCATACATTGGGTCTTAGCACTGCTGATACACCCCTTATTTTGGAACCTGTACATAAATTGATTTGTATATGTGTTATACAGCTAGATAATCTGTGTAGGGATCAATGATGTTTCTGTATTTTCACTTACTTATCTGGCTCATATACAAAACCTACTACTTAGTGAAATTTATACAGCTGCAAAAGTAAATTCAGTATATTGTCTTATTTTTAGATGTTTGGTTACCATATTTAACTCACACAAGTTAAAAATGAAAAAATGGGAAGCACATTTCTCAAGTAAATAGTAAATGGAAATCAGCCAATCAGAAAGCATGTCTACAACTATTTGTAATTTAAAGTGGTCAGTACACAAAGTCTCAGTCTAGCTATTTACAGCGCAGTACCACATGTTCATGTTTTTTTTTAATCTCTAGAGAAACAGATTTTTTTCCATGTCTACATCTATACCCAAGCATTTGTAATTCAAAACGGTCAATATGGAAGAACAAATGCTCACTCTAGCCATGTGATGCCATAGGTTTATTTTTCATCTCTGGACAAACACAAATTTCACCCCCTGTTATTGTTATGGCACACCATTGCTACACATCAGAACATTTTATATTTTTTCTTCCTTTCTAGTTTTCCCAATTTCTTTTTTCCCATTAGTATTTGTGCATTTACCTTTTCTCCAAATCACATTAATGCTTTTTTCTGTAATCTATTATATTGCTACATTTTTCTTTTTGTAAAAGTCAGTTTTCATTTTTTTTCCTGTTTCTTTTTTTTTTTTTTTTACACTTAAGATATCAAAGGAACTTACAAGCCCCATATGTATGTAAAATAAAGACTGGTGACTTATAACATCATTTTCAATAGTCACTACTTTCATATTGGCTAACTGTGAGGTTATGTTTTATAAGCATCCCAATGAATAAACCCATTATGTGACATCAACAATTATAACTACAAAAAGAGGAATATCTTCACAGAAGTCGACACCATATTTACTTATATCTTTATCAGTGTACATTTATATACAACTTCAATATTCTTCTGGTGACACATGACATTATAATCTGATTACCTGTTTATCTAATTAAAAAATAAAAGCACCAAACAATAAAAAGGTCTTCAATTCTATCTACACAAACTGTATGTAAAAACTCACTCAAACATGTTTTCCGTTATATTAACAAAAAAGAAAAGAATATATCAAAGAATTTCTTATGCCAAGAGGGTTAAAGAACATAAGTTATCACTTCCAGAACCTTTTATCATTTAGCATCAACAGAAATGAATAGTATGAAGAACAGGCTTGGTTTTGTTTAGTTTTATGGCATATCAACTATTGTAGGTTATTTAATGCCAAATCCTCTTTATACATATATATTAAATATATACAACTTATAAACATTTTGTTGATAACATTTTTAAATGAACCCAAGCTCTTTTCTGCACACAGTTTAAATGGTTTAAAGTATCTCCATCTATCGCAAATAATTCTATTTACTATTAAACATTTGTTTGCACACAGTTAAATGGTTTCAAGTATTGCTATGTAACAGTATAACATCAGTCATTTGTTTGTACATATTTAAATTGATATACATGATATATAAGAGATTAGTTTGTTGGTAATTTTATTTTTAAATGAGTTAGAACTAATTTATTTGCACGTTAGTATTCCTCTTGTTTCTACCCTGTTAACTGGTTTTGATTATTACTAACATTTACAATTCTCTTCAACTTTAATCTTGTTTGCAGACAGTAAAGTGGTTACAAGTATTGCTATCTAACACTGATTATTTTATTCAACAGTATTCATTTATTTGCACACAGTCAAATGGTTCCAAGTATTGCTAGGTAATACCAATAATTCAATTTAGGCATACACTTAAAGAGTTTCAAGAATTGCTATTCAACACTGATTATTCTATACAACATTACTCACGGGTTTGCACACAGTTAAATGATCAAACTTCTTGTGAGAGTTAGAAAAGAAAAAGAAAATAAATAAATGAATAAATAAAATTAAATTAAAAAATGTAGCAGTTCCCAGAAGCCTCTGACAAGAAGCAAGAATGGTGCTAAAGAAAAATTCCACTACTTTAGCCGTGCCCCTGATATTGGACAGACTTCCTCCTCTTAGCTGCTGGCAGGTAGCACATGTGTTTGCCCAAGTTTCAGACTTGGCAGAAGATATATCTCCTATTAGCAGCAGCTCCTACTGAAAACATCTACTCGACAAATCACAAAACTCAACTTCATAAACCCATCAAAAATGCTTCTTAATATATTTAAGCACCTTTTCTGAGAGATGTGACAATATTTACTGGTTTCAGGAAGAATTTCCAAGGCCACATAATAGTCATTAAAACCCCAAAATAAAGTTGGAGTTAAGAAGTATCTTTGTCTCTTTTCTTCTATCCTTAAATTCTCTGACACCCTTTCACAAACAAAAGAAAAAGAGAAATTAATGGGATGAGAAGAACAACAAAGGAATCAGATATTTAAATCCAAATTCAACGACCAATGAAATAATAACCAACAAAAACTTCTCAGCCCCATTCCTATTTCAAATAATTCGATTTAACATAACTTCATTGGTTTGCACACAATTAAATGATCAGACAGTTCTATTTCTAACAATTCAATTTAGCATAAGTCATTGGTTTGAACTCAGTGTAAATTTCAAATAGTTCCTATTTGACTCATAGATAGGACCCTATCAGGTGCTACCACTCTTGGACCAAGTGGTCCTAGGAGCAATGGCAATGAAGAGGTACTCCATATTCCCCAAATCTCCAAAGTTGGAGCCTTGCCATTAGATAATTTAGAGTCATGTCTGAGACACTCATCAGTGGAGGGAGTCTTACCCCGCTGCAGAGATGCAGACTGGTCTTGGATAACAGAAGGATTAAAATATCCTTGTTTTGAAAATTTCAATAAGAGTTCTAAAAAGTAATGGTAGTAGTAGTAGTAATTTAAATGAAGTAGGAAGAGTTAGCCTCATTATGAATGATTGCAGGAATTGGCTCAGGAATTATCTCAAGTTAAAATGAAAACACCACTAACAAGTGAGTTTGCCATCAGCCGCTTCTTTATTAAGAATAAAGCAATTAGGCGCTAATAATATTTTTATTAGCAGGTTTTGCTTCTTTTTTTTTGTTGCTATCTTTATTAAACAGTGTAATGAAACACAACCACTATTAATAGAAATCAATAGGGCTTCATTCAACTAAACTGTATGCAGATATTCACATGAAAATATTAACAGTTCAGTCTATGTTTTGGATATGAACTGAGGAATAGTACCTCCTCAGTGATGGAGTTTGTATTACCAATATCTGATTAGGGAGGTTACTCATAATTAAATTGAAATGTAACATTCAGTAAATAGCAAATCCCTTTTCAATATATAAATAATAGTTTTAATTCAAATCTCTATTACTAATTTTATTACGTTGTTTTAGTATATCCATGCATCATATAAAATTAAATAAAGATTTTAAATGTTATTTTTCCATCAGAAAGAGAGACAATACAGTATTTTAATGTACCTAAAATAGCCTGGCAATAGCTGGTGAATTCAATCACTACTGTATCACTCACTATAATAATATTAGGTTAGATTAAGTAAATATTTAGGGTAACATTCAAACAGAGAGAAATGATGAACAAATTTGTTACAAATGATAATTATTAGTAAAATCAAGCCTGACAGTTGTAATTTAAAAGACTTAACAAATTAATACCGACAGAATAATTTTAATCAAAAAAGAAATTTGACTTGGTGAAATTTTTATTACTTAAATACATATAAATATAAAACAATTGAAATTAATTTTCCAGAGTCAACAAAAATGAAAAGTTAAAGCTTGACTGTGTTGACTTAGCAAGAAACTCAATGATGTGGTTTTTCAAATGGTATTTTGAACACCAACAATGCATTAGAATAAAATTATATAGTGCTTAGCAAGTAATCAAAAGATGGTTGCTTTAAAAACAGTTTTACACTGATCCTCCATAAATTCTGTTAAGTTCATATATTTCAATTTCAGGTAGAGAAATAGATTTAACTTAAAAGATTGATTCTGAAGCTACTTTCTGTTTTCTGCTCTGATGACAAACTATATATACATATATAAAAGTCATTCAATGAGTGAAGTGAAATTTTCCTAAGGAGTTAACATGAAATTTACAGGTGTACCCCTTTTTTTTTTTTTTTTAGGAAATCAATAGTTATAGGTCCTTTCATGTCTGAAAATATTGTCAGCATGACCTTCTTTACTGACTGCTATGCCCAGAACATTTTCTTCAGTATATCTCAACTCTAAGGATTGGCTTTTCAACTCAAACTTGTAGTGACAAATCCATATCGAATCAATATTTTTTTTTTTTTACTAAAACATGCTTTTCAGTATATATCATACATTCTTCTATAAATTTCACATTTTTTGCATTTCTTAGTTATGAAAATCTTCATGACAGACCTCTGTTTAAGCTGGGAGCATTCTACTTGATTTGTTGCCATTTTGAATAGCCTCAAAACAAATATTTTTGTGAGACTAAAATGGTTTTTGTTATAATCCAGTTCCAAACAATGCAGATTACATTTATAAAAAAAATTGAAGAAAAATTATTTTGCTTTTTTAAAAAAAAAATCCCACTTTATTTTTTTAAATTACCCTTTTATAGTAAATATATATGAAATATATATGTATGTATATATATATGTAAATATATATGAAATAATGAGCAGATGTGTCAATCATAAACCAGATTTTGATAAAATAAAAAATATTTTCACGGACTTCAACCAGGCATTAGGATCTTTTATCTTTGTACTGCTACAGAATTAAAAATTGATTCAGACCCTGTAGACACTATCTAAATAACAGAAACACACACACACACACACACACACACACACACACACACACACACACACACACACACACACACACACACACACATATATATATATGTATAAATGAAATAATACACTTTTTGTCATTCTTTTTGATCATTGAAAAATTTTATTGTATTTGGGGAAAAAATCTAAAAGTGTAAACATTACAGATGCTGCACATTTAAAAGAAATAAAATTTTATTACCTCACCTACAAACATGTATTTATGTGTTTTGACAAAGTTATTACTTGAAATTTTGGAAACCTTTAACATCTTTATTGATCAATATTTTCTTTATTTTATATTTCAATGTCAACTTTTAGAACCATCCTTGTTATTTACAGTAAAATATTTTAGACATATCATAGTAGATTTTTATAGTGAACTTTACAAAAAAAATCAAAACAAATTAAAATGAATCATAGGCATGTTTGAAACTACCATGATTCAATAGAGGAGCATGATTTATATAAGTAATTTACTGACTTATTTCTAAAGCTTCACTGACAGATTTGGTGGAATAATGGATTTCTCAACCTTGTTTCAAATCAGAGGTTTATTTGCAGTATTTCCCTCTCCACCTCTAGGAACTTACTTAGATATTTTTTAAACAAAAAACCTTACATAACTTATATCAAAATACGAGATTATTTTCTAGTAATATTTTCTTTTTTCATAGGAAAGAAAATTCAATTGTATCTCTCTGGAAATCCAACTGGGCAAAAAAAAGAGATTATTGATAGAAGGGTTGATTGCAAAATATCTGAGTAATTTTTATGCATGACGAGTATGGTTATGGTAGCTTTTGTTTAGAAAATGTAATTTTGAAATGTGGTCAGATTGGACAAGAAGCTCCTTTGAATAATTTATCAGGATGAAAATGAATTTGAATTTCATTTTTGCTGAAAAATCAAAATGATAAATTATCTGATATTGATATTTTGGGTTGGTCTATTTCTTTAAATAATAGCATTCTGTGGTGATCCTTTCTTTTTTTTCCCCCTATTTCTGTGACATCTTCATGAATATTCCACAAGGATTAACTTTTCATGTAAAATAAACAAAAATTGAATTTATTTTCCTTTTGAACTTTTTATCTTTATTATTTTCCATATTTTCATGTAAGATTTTTAATTCATTTACAAAGAAAAAATTATATTGATTCGGAAGCATAATTATAATGATATTAATCCTGATATCTTGTTTTAAATAAATTATAGCAAAAAATTTCATCTGTCAAATATTCATCTTTTTGATATAGATTTTAAAAGAACTTAATTTTAATGGGGAGAGAGCAATGACAAGATACAGTTGAAAATTCTTAGCTTAATAATAACCAGTTATTTATTCATTTAAATTACGAGTTACTCTGTTCAAAATCAAAATAAGATGAATAAAAAGAAAAATGTACGTCTTGAGTGTTTAGCTATATTAACTGAAAAGTATTCTCATTTGGATTCTGGTTGTTATTTTTTCTATAGTAAATTCATTTGTATGAAATTTTTCAGTTTTTCATGCTTTTTTTGTATTTAGCTTTTTTCAGAATAATTAGTCAGATGATTCTACAAGAGATAAAAGTAGAATTCATTTATATTTCTAAATCACAACAAACTATCCATTAATATGTTTATATGAATCTATCAATTAATCTGTGTATACTGATCATAATAAAACTTATATTACCCAAAAACACAGGGATTCTACAAGTAATAATGATACTTTTAAAAGGGATGAGAACATATTTACATCATTCAGCATAAATAACTCGGGTTTTAAACCTTAACTCTCAATAAAGTAAAGTTGGTTTCCTTAGTCGCGGGTGAGCCGAAGGCTCTCTTTTCAATAGCTACTACACCAAGGCGTAGGGGAGGGCACTACTCCTTTCCCTGGATTGCTTCACTTTACCTTGATCCAGGGATTGAACCCTGGTCTCCCGGACCACTGGCAAACACTTGACTCATTAGGCCAAAATGTCAATTTTGATTGAAGTAAAGAAAATAGAAAACTGAGTGCCCACATTTTTCTGAGTCTCTGAAATGAGTAATAGCCATTGTTATAGACTGTTTTAGTAGGATTTGTATCTTCCCCTTGGTTGTTATTGTAATTATATTTCAGCCATCATACCCTTAAGTTTTCTTCAAGTGTCTATCATTTCCAAAACATTAAGTTGATAATCTGAGTACATCAGTATATGATAATAATTTTCAACTCTTAAATCCATTCATCAAAATTTGTCATCAAAATCTAAGGTGCTTCTGAAAATACTATTTTGAAATAGAGATTCTAAGTTCATAAAAGAAAATCTTTTATATCCACATGTCTCTAATGAAGACATCCACAGTTAATAATGTTTCTATCAAAGGGGCATTTATAACGATATATTTTTACCCTATCTTATTGTGTTCACTGTATAAATGGCATAAGTTTTGTTAGCACAATACTAAGTAAGTAAAATTGGCAACTGTAGTCGAGGGTGACCAGAAGGCTCCCTTTTCAATAGCTACAACACGAGATGTAGGGGAAGGCACTACTCCTTCCCTGGATTGCTCCACTTTACCCTTGATATGTACCTTATATTGCTGAATGTTAAGCAAGGTGGTATCAAGTACCATTTTTAAATTCTTTGCTATGACACGACCCGGGATTGAACCCAGGTATCCTGGACCATTGGCGAACACTCTAACCACTTGGCCAATTCACAATAATGATTATGATGATGATGATGATAATAATAATAATAGTGTGGTATGTGTATTTGCTTACCCAAATAATGATCTGATTTCTGGATCCTGGAATGCCTTACTTAGAGAGATAACATTACATATAAATATTTTTAATTTAAAATATACCTCATAAATAAGTACACAACTAACATTTTCTTAGGATTATAAGAACTTAATTTTCAACTAATGATATCAAGATTTTATTATTTATAGAACCTTACACAATTAAAACAGATATAAAAATGTATGGCACTGGAATTCTGGTACCGAAAATATAAATATGTAGCAGTCTAAAAATTAGTACACACCTGATATATATTTATGTAATTTCATTGTTCCAATGCTGTAGAGTTTAGCAAGAAATAATAACCAACCTACTATATTTTGATTGTATAATAATAATGATAATGATAATCAGAATGTATGATAATAATCAGAAATAACAAAATGCTAGTATCTTTGGTTTAAAAGAAAATTAACTTTTTATAAAAATTTGGTTGTGATGTACTTATAGGCAAAAAGTAAACTTTCCAAGCAAGTATTTTTTAAAAGAGTTCCATCAAGTGGATGTTTTTTTAGCAACAAAGAGTCTGCTGACATTCTACTGATAATGAATTCTTTTTCAAATAATCATGGTATAAATTTTTATAAATAGGAAGTGATTTGACATTGGCTGCCTTTAAGCAAGCAAGCAAATAATGATCATACATACATACTAATAAAACTTATTTATAAAAAAAAAAATCACTTCTAATTTCCTTTTTTATAAACATCATTAGAGAAAGCATATGTCTCACACACACAAGCAAAAAATATAATATTAGAATAGAGAGAAAAACATAAAAATAATATGCAAAAAAAAAACAATTTTGGTCAGAAATATACATGAACAGCATCTTTTCATAATTTGGTTTCCTTAAAAAAAAAAAAACAAAAAAAAAACACTAAATTAATGAATAAATAAATAAATAACCACAGTTAATTTCTGACAAAATCTGTCTTGTATGATTTTGCATATAAAATAAACCATATTTTTTCAATAATAATGTTTATAAAAAAACGTTTTTTTACAGATCAAGACATATACATGAATATCATTCTGAAAAAGTTCTTGAAAAAATGAACTCTTTGCTAAGAGATATCATTTTGCCGAAAATATGTCCAGTTAATTAATCAGAATTCTTTGGCATTTTAAGGTTTTTCTGACAAGTAATCATCATCATCATGTCGTGCTACCAGCACGGATATCCCTGACCCTCTCTCGCGCTTTCTCCCTATCGTTCATCACCTCTGGCAGGTCTTCAGGGCTACATCCCGTATCCACAGAGCTGCTGTATGTATGTTCGAGCAGGTCGTTCTGCTTTTGCTAGGCCATATGTTGGGGTCCATAGGAGTACATCACTAATGAGCTCGTCCCTACTTCTCCAGCAGTGTCCCACATATCTGGTTTGTCTTATTAAGAAATCTTAATTTTCTTGCCTTAAACCAATGATTTGAAATTGTTTCCTATTTTACTTTCAAATTATCATTCACAATTTTGGTAGTAAGTTAAACATAATGATAATTTTGATAAATAGTTAAACATGATAGTAATTTTGTTTGAAATGAAACAATTCTCCTATTCCACCAATTATCAATCAAGAAGATATTATATATATAACAGTAAATTAAAATATCTTCATTACATAATATTTAGGTGAATGCATATGCTAATTTATTGGAAGCATTGATTTTGTTAAGATAGAAAAATGTAATGATATATAGGTAAATATTCATTGTTTGCTGAAATCTCTATAAATTATTTGCGTATGTGAATAAGAAAAATACCCTAAACAACAAATTTTAAACTGACCTGCACATCAAGGAAAAACACAGGATCTGAGAGTACCTGTTTGGTTGACTGCTTACAAAAATTAAATTTTTGTTGTCAAGAGATAAAAATTTAGCCTCATGTGGTCTCAGCATGACTCAACATTCTTTAAAATATTTTTGTATAATACAGTCTTTATTAAGAGAATAAATATAACAGAAAACTATCTTCTAGGTATAAACACTCCCTATTCATCATGTACACATCTATGAATTTTCCATCTAGCAAAGAAATACAAATTTCATATGAAAACACTAAATATGATTGTATGATTTTTGTTAAGCAATGAATACCCAGAATTGGAAAAAAAAAAGAAAAGAAAAGGTAACTTAGAATCTACAAAACATTATTTGATTAGTCACGACATGAAGGCAGAATTCAGATGAGTTACATTTCCTGCAAACAAAAATAAAATTAAAGGCAACTGTGACGTTAGGAATTATGAAAAAAAAAAAAAAAATAAATAAATAAATAAAACAATTATGTTAACAAAATCACATGCAACAGCTATTTCCCTCTTTGTCAGAGAACATGAACTGAATTCACTTGAACGTTTTTGGCTGAATTAATAATTTAAATATACTCTTATGTGAAGAAAACAAGACTATATTAAGTTGTCTTGTGAGTGTGATGTATATGTGGGGGTACAAAGGTTCAATATAAGTTTGGAAAAAACAGATAAAGGCAAATGTTTCTTTCAAAATTAGATTTGCAATTGTAATCCAGAAGAACTAAAACAATTTGTTTGGAATTCCTGAGAAGAATAATTATTAAACCTTTTAAAGACATCTTGAAAAAAAAATCTTTTTCCTTAATTCTACTTTCTAATATTTGTCCAATCACATTTTACTGAGATAAGTCTTTTCAAGGAAATTTTTGTGAGAGAAACAACCGTAGCTATTATGAACAATTACTCCATTGAAAAAAAACAAGAAAAAACAGGTTAAAATATATTCAAAGTGGCATGATGTTGCATAATTTTACATCTCTGCAAAGCCAAATTTCTGAATTAATAAAAGAAGCAATAATTTCCTTCACTTGAAATTCAATCTTATTCCACATATATTACAAACACAGACATTTCTCAAAAACATACAAACATTAGCAAGATTGTTTATATTAGACAAAAGATTTTTAATGTACTGATTCATTTCTTTTGCAAAAATTAAGCAAGGAAAAATGTTTCTTCATTTTTATAATTCTTTTTATTATATTATAATAACCAATATTTTTTCTTCTTTTAAATTGCCTAAAACCAGAACAAAGCTTTGAATGAGCCTTGAACTTGCATCAGAGACCTTTGCCTTTATAATTTTGAATGGATTTTATCAGATCCTTATTTTTACTCCCATATCTGTCATTGCGAATTAGTCCATACATATCACTTCTGCTGACTACTAAATAGTGATATCAATAATAAAAATGTTCATCTGAAGAGCTAGCTTATGTATGAGATGACGGCAATGGGCATATATTTTGGTTTGGTTTGATGACATATTAACCATTGTAGGTTATTTATCCTCTTTAGACACATATATTAAATATACATGATTGTGTTTGATTGGGTTTTATGGCGTATCAACCATTGTAGGTCATTTGATGCAAACTCAAGTTTATACATATATATATGATATACGTGATTTGTAAACAGATTTTGTAGATAATGTTTTGAAATGAACCTAAGCTCTTTTTGGGGAGGGCACACAGTTATATAGTTTCAAGTGTTGCTATATAAAAGTCACAATTTAACATCAGTCATTTGTTTGCATACATATATTGCTATTGTTTCAACACAGTCAAATGGTTTCAATTATTGCTATCTAACACTAATAATTATATTTGATATTAATCATTTGTTTGCACACAGTTAAGTGGTTACAAGTATAGTTATTTAACACTAATCATTCTATTTAACACTATTCATTCATTTGCACACAGTTAAATGGTTCTACATATTGCTATATATCCCTAACAATTCGATTAAACATCATCCATTTGTTACACACAGTTAAATGCTCAGACAGTTCTATTTCTAATAATTCAATTTAGCAAAAGTTACTTTTTACACTCAGTTTAAATATCAAACAATTCTATTTGAACCATAATTGCTACCATTCCGAGCTAGAGTGGACCTGGAAGTGATGGCAATGAAAGGATACTCTAGATTCCTCAAAGTTTCACTATTACTGAAGCCTGACCATCAGATTGTTAATTGTCATATACAGGACACTCATTGGGGAAGCAGGGTTCTTAGCCCTTTACAGAGATGCAGTTGGTATATTCTACAGTCTCCCACTCCAGCTGACTGGGCACACATCTTCTGTTTCAAGTGAAGTTACCATTCAAGAAAAGGAAAATAAATTACTACCACTGTCCCATAACAATTGTAACATTAGTAAGTGGCATAATGGTTATTATTGTTGGAAATGAACCCAATGATCTGAGTTCAAGTTCTAGATGCAGCTGCTGGCATTTCATTTTGTGCTAATGCCCTTGAGAAAGGCATGAGTCTATCTCTTCTTCTCTGAGCAATGGGTAAATAGTTGGGAAGACAAAGCTTGTTAAGACAACCAGCCAAGGAGGAGGAAAGCTCTGAATTTAAACCAGCTGTACTTCAGTTAAAAATTGACCTTGTGTCACATTTTGCCTGTTGCAAAGTGTTTGGGTAAATCCATACCCATTTTGGAAGGTATGCTTTGTATAACAGTCATTGTTGTAGGAAATGGAATCAGCAGGCAGAGTTCAATTCCTGGACGAGGCAGTTTTTGTTTCACTTTATTGGCCTAGCGGTTAGAGTGTTCACCAATGGCCCGGGAGACCTGGGTTCAATCCCAGGTCGAGCCATACCAAAGACTCAAAAAATGGTACTTGATGCCTCTTGCTTAACACTCAGCTATATAAGGTAAGTATCAAGGGTAAAGTGGAGCAATCCAGGGAAAGGAGTAGCGCCCTCCCCTACACCTTGGTGTGGTAGCTATCGAAAAGGGAACCTTCGGGTCACCCTCGACTATGATCGCCAACTTTTACTCTTGCTCATGGACTAGAAGAAAAGTATGAATCTATTTGTTCTACACCCAGCTATGAGTAAATAGTAGGCCAGACTGGGTTCTTTAGCTTTGATATGGCCAACAGTTTAAAAGGATGAAGACTCTGAACTCTAACAAGTTTTACTTGGCTAAAAAACTGATCTTCTTTTACACACTGATTATGGCCAAAGGGTTTGACAAATAT
>CAUZXS010000500.1:55000-100000 GCA_963585895.1 Sepioteuthis lessoniana
CATTGACATGGAGGCCAATGCCAGCTGCGGCTCGTTCCAGACTATGCAGTAGTGTCTCTGCTTGATTAGGCGTATTCGCTAGTAACGCCAAGTCATCAGCGTAGTCGGCGTCCGTGATTGTTTTTGCGGGGTACCTTTTGCTTCTTCTCTTAGTCAGCTGGAAGCCATTTTCTCTGATTTTGTCGATCGAAGTCCTAAGCACATAGTCTAGACAGATGATAAAGAGGTACGGGGCTAGTGTGTCTCCTTGTAGTACTCCTGCAACTATGTCGAAGTATTCCGTGTCTCCATCTGGTGAACGTACTTTCACTTTGGTGTTTCTGTAGAGAATCATTATCGCTGCTACGGTTTCTTTTGGTAGGCCGTATGCTAGTAGGATTTGCTCCATCTTCCCTCTACTGATATAGAAACTTTTTTTATGCTTACAGATTTCTTTAAAATAAATTTTTTCAGCAAAAATCTAAAGATTTTTTTATTGCGTATTAAATACTGCAAAAATGTTAATTCAGTTTCATACAAATAATCTAGGGTTCAATATTTTGTTAAACATCTTTTTAAATGAATATTCATTAAATTTAACAAAGTTTCTTTGCATTGGTTCACTCTTTCTTATAGACTTTTAAAAATTAAAGTACAAATCACTTGAACTATGATTCCTACAAGTTCCTCATCAATTATATCATATAGTATTAAATCCTATACTTATTTAGGCATTGATCAGACTCACATAGAGATTTCTTTATCTAATGTATTCATGGAGAAATAGAACAAATATGAATGCAATGAAATCTATTGAATATGTTACAATTTATATTTACCTATATAACAAAACCTGGCATTCTTACTGACAAGAATGGTATAAACCATTGCATTAAAAACACTTTACATTATCTAATGAAATAGTTTAGGGTTTGGTTTCTTTGTTTAATGGCATATCAACCATTGTAGGTTATTTAATGCCAAAGCCAGTAGTGGTACTATTTAACCCATAGCTGGGAGGATAAGGGGGTTCATACCTTTCCCAAGGGTATTTGCCTGAAAGTGAACGTAATAGCATGACTGGAGAACGAACTCGCTTACTACGAACCCACAATCCATTGCTTTAACCATTACACCAGAAGGACACCGACCAATGAAATAGTTTAAGGAAAAGAGTGTGTAAATACTTATTCTAGTTTATTTAAAATTATTTTCCATCTTTTAAATTAGGATAATTTTCTTTTAAAACATAAACATTGATAATAGACAGAAATAGTCTAAAATGTTTCAGATTTGATGAAATTATATTAATGAGAGCAAAATTTCAAGCTCCAAAAAAAGTAAAAGTTCTTTTCTTGATATATTAAGATTATCAAAATATTTGCCTATGGACTTAAAAATGAAAAAACCACCACAAAGCATCCACAAGTTATCTTTACAATACAATTTTAAACTATCAATGTAAATATCTAAAAAAAAAAAAAATTCCCTTCTGCAACCAACTTTTGAACATACCTGAATCTATAGTGGAATTATTACTCTAAAATCGCAAATTGGGAATGATTATCATAAAATTATAGTTTTCAGGCAGCTTTGTACAAGGTACCATTTGTGCAATATTCCCAAAGAATCATCAATGGCTGGTGATCAGCTTTCTTAAAACTGTCTTGAAATTAGTGGGAAATCAGTAATTATTGGTTAGTCTCATGATCAGAAAATATATTCTGGTTGCTATATTTTTTGTACAGTTTATATCTTCAAAGCAAATGAGATTTATCTAGGGCAGCCCATCACTCCTAGTAATATGGGAGATATATATATATATATATATATATAGTAGTGGGTTAACATGGTAACTGTAGTACAGAAGAACTCTTAAATCTGGATACATTTTTCTCTATCAATCATCACAGTATGTCAATGATGATAGCTTTATAGGGATATCTGGTAACTGAACAGACCACTAGAAAAAAACAGATTCTTGCCTTTTCCAGAGGCATCAATGTTCAGTGAACACAAGCAGACTTAGCCAGAATTTGGACTTGATTTGCTTATTTTTCTTTCTCTGACAATAATTACTATTCAACCCCACATTTCGAGAAAACCAGGATTAATCACATGAAAAAACGAATGTGTTAAAAAAAACAACTTTCTTGATGATTGTTGAAGATTAGACCAAAGCTTTATAAATTAAATTATCATAACCAGAAAATCCAGTTAACACTTGTGTGCGCCATATGGAACCACTGGGCAGCTGTTTCGATCTTATTAGGTCTTATCAGCAGTGTATACTGTGATCTCCCCGACTGGAGATCAAACTGGAGACCATAGAATGCAGAGCCAAAACTCTACCACTGAGCTACTGGTCCACATTGTACACAAGTGATACCAAATTAACTAGTCATGGCAATTGGGCGGCTAATTAACCTGATGTGTCTTGTAAGCTATGTCCATACACTTACAGAGGATGCAGTCACCTCAAGTGCTATTTATTCCCAAGAGAATTGGAAATACACATCTGTATAATCATAACCTCATGAGCAAGGGAAAGAAAATGTACATCTAAACTAAAGTGGTTTAAGTTTTTTGCCAGTTTCTCAGATGAAAACTCTTAAAAATTGGAAAATAAGAAAAATGTACTTACTGCCATCAATGAATTCATAGGACACTGAGAAGCCTTTATCTGCTTTGTAATCATCTGTATAGAAGGCTAGCATAAGCACATTCCTCGATGATATCACTAGCCGAGGAAGATTTGTCAGGAGATCCCCGCAGAAGCGACCAGTCAGTGAGGCATCAAGAAGGCTATCAGAATCACTTTGCAATTCAGCGTAAATATCAAGGTAGTCATGGTTGCACCTGGAAAAAAAGGGAGAAAAACTAAAAATAAGTTGAATACAAAAACTCAATACTAATTTACAGTATTGTGGGTAATATTCATTATGCTCAACATATTTGTTGAACATACATCTTAAGTTTGGCTGCATTTGTTGGCATTCTTCAAATTTATATTGCATCTGGTGATTGTTACAGATTACTTGTTTGTTTTTTTTTTACTATTTTTTTCTTTCAAAGAAGAACACTTTAGCTTAGTATATAGGAGTACTGTATTACCTATGAATAAGTACACGCCTATCAATTTTTTAAAAATAAAATGTTAATTATTTCTAGTGGAGTATCATACAATTGAAACTAATATTATTAAGTATTATTTATTATCAAACTCTTCAACATTCCACTTTGACAGTTAAGCAGTTTTTCATTTCTGTTTTGATGGATTGTCATTGTTATTCTACTTTCCTTTAAAGAATATTCCAGAAATGCCTGGACAGCTAAATATTCCTATTTTTTAGAGTTTCAATTCTGAAGACTTTGGTAAAAAATAATGCCTAATAATATCTTGAGATGGTTTAGAAGACAACATTTTTTAAAGATTTTTTTAGGTGAACTTATAAATGGTTCAAAGTGTAAATGCTAAAGTCTTGTCTTGAGTGGAAGAAAGGCAATTCTTTTAAAAGAAAAAAGCATTTAGCAATTTCTGAAGACCACTTGATACAAAATACACTTGAGGAAGGTTGAAGAATAGATCAGCAGTAACAGTGGATTAAAGAAAACAAAAACTGAAAAGCTTATGTCATATTGAAAATACATAATCTCAGAACTTTAGAGAAAAAAAAAAAAAAAGGAAAAAATATATTAAACAAAATATTCTGATAAAAACAATGAAGATGAAAATCACATTGAATAATGAAAATACTTTATGTCAGAACTTCAGAAAACATTTACTGTCTGCGATGCTTTCTAAACAAATATCCTTCTCTTACTAAATTCCTTGATTCTGGCAGGTGGAAACTATAAGTGAAAATGATGTGAGTTTGAGAAAAATGATTATTTGATGTACAATTTTTGTGCCATCTACACTAAATAACAAAAATATTTTGCTGCTATTGAATGATTAGTTTTTCATGAGAGGCCGCAGCAACAAAGAATCAAGGTGAGGATGAAAGAAGTATTTTTTTTATAAATTCAATCTAAGTGTGCTATAAACAAAAACGAAAAGGAAATATCATTTCTGGAGAAATGGGCACAAATGAAAATAACAAAAAAGTTAGAACACATGATAAATTTATTCCCTTCATGGCCTGCCTTTTCCAAACTGAAACATTCATCTATTTTTCATTGGTGTTCATAATTGGTTGGAGATGGAAGCACTTGTGATCTAATGGTTACCATCTTAGGAGCTGAACGCAACAAGCTGAGTTCAAACCCTGGATAAAACTTTGCATTTCACATAGCACTAATACCCTTCGGAAAGGTATGATTCCAGTTATTCTCCCTCCAGCTATGAGTTAAGAGTTGGACAGACTAGGCTCTTTGGAATTGGTATGACAATCAATCTAGGAGAAGGAAAAAACCTGATAAACTCTTAAAATTGTCCTTGTGTTGCATCATGCTCATGTAGAGGGATAGGTAAATATATATAATTGGTTTTAGATCAGGTAAGATTTTAAAAATTCATTTTCTAGGCAGGTAAACCCTCTACGGTTAGAAGAACACAAACATTCACTTCTCATTTTATTCTACATCTTAATAAGTTAAACTAAATTTAATGAATATCACGAGATGCTAATAACTGATAGCGAGTGAATATGACAGCTAAAATAATGTATTATATTTCATTGCTACATGAATTATCTCAATAGGATAATAAAAAATGGTTAAATAAAATATAAAGAGATCTACCAAAAACATAGGAGCTATTTGTCATTTTTTAGCTAAGTTAGGAAATATTTGATAAATTTCTTTTTCACTAGCATCTACATCTTTGTTGATTGTATTACAACTATTCAGCCAGCAAATTCTCCAGCCATCTATGTCTGTTGAATAGCCATAAATGTTACTGGCAATTCTATTTAATGGATGTTGTATTTATTGGCAGATGTCTGGAAAACAGATGAGAATCTAGTTAGCATAAAATCTTAAGAGATGTGATTTAAAAAAAAAAATGCCCTCTTGTTTTGTATTTTATATGATTCAGCCACCTCTGAGAAAACAAAAATATTGGAGGAGATTCATAAGTACCAATTTTTCAAGAATACTTATGTCTGGGATCCACTAATAGACCCATGAAAAAAAGCCAACTTTAATTTGTAAGTTCATTTTGCATAAAAATAAACCTCTTGGCTTATATTCATATTCATACAGTTCTAGCTAATTATTTCTTGGAAAAATTCAGAAAGTAGAGATGTCACAAAGACATAAAAAATATCTCTTTAATTGAGGAAATATTACCCATCTATAAGTTAAAGGAACAAGGTTTCTATATAAATCAAATTCTACAGATTATGGTAAAACATAATAGCACTGTAGATTCAAAATATAATTCAATACACACCAAATGTTATTATCCGCTATCAGAACTATTGTTAAAATATTTATTGATAAGTGAATTTCTGAAAAAAGTATTCACAAAAATTCTCCACCTTCATGTCTACACTTGGGTCCCAAAATATCAGACAGACCAAGATTAAGATAATGTTTTCTATGATTACTAAGTGGGAGTATAATACTTAAATTTCTCATTATCAGCCAGCAAGAAATCCTTAATACATTTTTTCTAATAAAAATGAGTTTATACCATAATTTGAATACATATAAAATACATTCAGAAAGAATAATACCATAGATTTTTTTTTAAAAACTTGCAAAGAATACAAGTTATTGGGGTAATTCAAGCAATACAAATAGAAAACCTTTTTATTGTTTAATAGAATAAAAAACAATGAAAGCAAACAAATTAATGATTTAGTTTTGTGGCACAACAACCATATAAATAGTTGTATTTCAAACAATTCAGTTTAGCATAAGTGTGTAGTTTAAATGTCAAAACAGTTCTATTTCAAACAATTCACTTTAGCATAACTACACTGTTTAGTTCTATTTGACCCAGAGATAGGACCCTATCAGTTGCTACCACTCAGGGCAGGGTGGATCTGGGAGTGATGGCAATAAAGGGGTACTCCACATTCCCCTAAGAACCAGCATTACTGGAGCCTCACCATCAGATTGTTTAGTGTCATATGCAATCAGTGTAATCTGCAGACCCAGATGAGTAGACCACTTGTTGGGACAGTCTTACCCCTCTGCAGAGATGCAATCAGTGCATTCTGCAGACCCAGCTAACTAAACCACTAGTTGGAGCAGTCTTACCCCTCTGCAAAGATGCTGTCAGTGTATTCTGCAGACCCCGCTGACTAGACCACTCATTGGGGCAGCCTTACCCCTCTGCAGAGATGCGATCAGTGTATTCTGCAGACCCAGCTGACAGGACCCATGTAATTGTCATTTACAATGAATGACTCAGCTGAGTTAAGTACAAGATCAAAAGTTTTATGCCAGTCAATAAGAATCAAACTCGCTAACAGTGGTCTCTTAGCCTAGAACACTAACCATTACATAATAGGAAGTGTCCCTGAATCCCCAAAAATGTTCCTGATGATTCTATTTAATGACTTATACAGTAAAAAAGCAGAGAGACCGGATGGATTGAAATGTAAAGTTAAAAAGAATATGTATAGATTCCTCAATACACAAATTATCTTAATCACATGAAGAAGAATGGAAAACTGATTTGTAAAATGCAATAAAAAAATGAAGAAAAAAGATGATTAGACTGTTTACTGGATACAACATTCTTTATTTGAATTAAAACAAAGACATGACCACCTTGAATGTTATATAGTAAAGAACTGATCAGAACTTGAAAGAGATGATGACACTGGGGTAAAAACAATAAAAAAGATTTTATTCTCAAAGATTAATAAAAAAAGACAACAATAACAAAAAAACAAAATTGAGTTGGTAAAATTAATCCAAAGATTGCAACAAACCTGATAAACACATAGACTAAATATATAAAACTAAAAGCAAGTTCAAATCAATATTCAAATTACCTACCAAAACTACTTAACTAACTTTTCTTTTAAATTGTTCTCTTCTTGTCTTTACTGTTTCCATTTATAAAATATGAATATGCTGCACTCTGCAAAGATATTTTTCTTTAAAAAAGTTTAGAGTTAAACAAAAAAAATCATTGAATTTTTCCCTGGCTTGTTTTAAAAACAAAGTTTTCTATTCCTGTCAATAACTATAAAGCATTTAATGTTGACTCACTGTCATTTTTTTCACTGAATATTTGCTCCTCCTTTTTTTGTATTTTTAATAAACAATCAACTCTCTAAAGACATGGCTTTGTCTGGAAAGTATGGCATTTGGTTTATAGTGTATTTACTCATTGGTATTGACTTTCTTGTTTTATTATATAAAAAACAAAATAAATAACTATATACATGTACCCTATTGATGTTTTTGTACTAAGGTATAGAGCTTCAAATATTACATCACTTATTATGATTGATAATATTTTCAAATAAGGATTTTTGATGAATTGTTCCAGGTAGTTTGCTTTCATCAATATCAACTGATATTAGCCTAATGAGTAGAGTGTTCACCAATGGTCTGGGAGACTGGGGTACAGTGTCAGGTCGAGTCATACCAAAAAACTCAAAAACTGGTACTTGATGCCGCCTTGCTTAACATTCAGCATTATAAGGTAAGGATCAAGGGTGAAGTGGAGCAATCCAAGGAATGGCGTAGCGCCCTCCCCTACACCTCAGTGTAGTAGCTATTGAAAAGGGAGCCTGCAGGTCACCCTCAACTAAGGTTACCAACTTTACTTATTTAGTGGCTACTGAAAGCACTTGTCAAATTAAGCAGTGATGAGTAAATACAATAAGCAACCTGTGGCCTGCATACCAAACTAAGCAAATTTTAGTAAATAACAACAGTAAATGGTAATTACTAAGATCCAGGATCCTTCACTGTTGCTGATACCATATAAACCATTAATATCTAAGATTTGGGGAGGAGATGGGAACAGCCAAGTAATTTCCTTTATCTTCATGTGATATTGCAAAAACACAAGTCCAGTATTGAACTCTAGTGACCTAGAAGTTCAGCAATGAATGGGCATTCTAAATGACTAATAAACAACATCTAACTCGACAAAACCTGGACCTGGCTAAGAAAAGGAAACTTTAAGAGAGAAACAGAATCTTCCCTAATCCCAGTACAAAATAACGCCATAAGAACTAATCATATCAAAGTGAGAATAGATAATCCACAACAAAATAGCAAATGTAGGCTATGTAGTGACAGAGATGAAACCATCAATCACATAAGCAAATGCAGCAAATTAGCACAGAAAGAGTATAAGACTAGACATGACTGGGTGGGCAAGGTGATCCACTGGGAGAAGTGCAAGAAATTTAAATTTGACCATATGAACAAATGGTACATGCACAACCCAGCATCTATCCTAGAAAATGACACATAAATTCCTATGGGACTTTGACATACAGACGGATCACCTAATCTCGGCCAGAAGATCAGGCCTAATTATAATCAACAAAAAAAAAAAAAGAATAAAACTGAAAGAATGTGAAAAGAAGGATAAGTACCTTGTCCTTGCTAGAGAATTGAAAAAAACTATTGAATATGAAGGTGACAATTATACCAATTGTGATTGGTGCTTTTGGTACAGTAACTAAAGGATTATTAAAGAGACTGGAGGACAGGGAAGCTGGAGGACGAGTGGAGACCATTCAAACTACAGCATTATTGAGAATGGCCTGAATACTGAGAAGAGTCGAGGAGACTTGCTGTCACTCAAACTCCAGTGAAAGACTATCAGCTAATGCTGATGTGAAAAACTAATGAAAATAATAATAATAATTTGCCGTCACTCAGACTTCACCGAAGGCTACCAATTACTACTGGTGTGAAAAACTTGCAAAGGGTAAAATAACAATAATTGTACATTAACAGGGTGTTTATATCCAAGTCCATTCACAGTATCTTTTACACTACTGCAAATAAAGTAAAGTGTTTGAATAACTACTGGAATGACAGTCATAATATTCCTCATCTATTATATAAACATGTATCTGAAGAATTTGTCCAAGAATTACTATGATGAATCTGTTATAAATAGTTTTATGAGTAGTTGTGTCAGTCTTTTTAATCAAATGTGATTTATTTCTTTTCTATATCATTATAATCATTGTTGTTTTTAGAAATAATAGAAATGAACAATAGATATTAATATTTTGTGTGATTTCATTCTTATAATTACAACTGAGCAGTTATTTGTGAGTGACGAATTCACAACTGATTTGTGGTATCAATCTATGGTAATTGTATTTAAGTTATGTCAGTAAGCTGGATAAAAGAATAACCATGTCTGGTGTGCGTACAAGCGAGGAAGGAGAAGGATAGTCTGTTGCCATTAACAGGAAGAGTGCAAAACGTACTCTTCAGAAAATGGTGAATAGAAAAATATTAAGGATTTTTCCAGACAGATTGATGGTTGGCCATAACAAATGTGATATTGTTGTTGAGAGAAAGTAGATCACAATTAGGTACAATAATTGGCTGGCCAGGTTACAATGGGAAAATCATAACCAACAGTCGTTCAGCTGGCAAATAATTTATATATATATATATATATATATATATGTTTGTGTAGAAGTATGTATCAGTATATGTATTTGAGGGTGCATGAAAATCAAAGTCTTATATATAGAGAGAGTAAATACAGGTATATTTATTTATTCATAAATGTTTGGTTTGTTTTTTTGTTTAATGGCATATCAACCTTTGTAGGTTATTTAATGCTGAAGCCAATCTCCTAGAAGAACAGTAGTGGGAGGATAAGAGGGTTCATACCTTTCCCAAGGGTATTTGCCTGAAAGTGAACATAATAGTGTGACTGGAGTACAGACTCGCTTACAACAATTCCGCAGTCCATTGTATTCATAAATGTGTATAAGGGTATGAAAGTGTATGGTTGGGAATACATACATTTTATATGTAAATATATAAACCTGCAAATTCACTTGTAGGTATGTGTAAATAAATGTGTAATAATATATCAATTAACATGTATATAGGCATGCATATATATGAATATCAGTATATAAGTATACTTGAAAAATAAGTCTACCATATGAATCAAGTATATGAATATACTTGATTTATAAAATAGCATCATTAATAGGGCAATAATATAGCATATATGCAAATGAATGAAGGTGTTTGTGCATGAGGTATGTATATGAATATTAATGTGCATAAGGATATATAAGCGTGCCATTGAGAATTTATAGATTTTATATCTGTAGATATCTAAACATACACATACATTCATTTGTAGGCAGGTAAGTGTAAATGCATACTAATATCTTATTCTATGTAGCATATATACATATATATATATATATATATATATGCTATCCGTGTAGAGAAATATGTTGATTTGATTTTCAGTTACTTTTCTTGTGTGTGTGTGTGTGTGTGTGTGTGTGTATACATATATATATATATATATATATATATATATATATATATATATATATATATATATATATATATATTTACATATACACGCACACACACATGAGAAAAGTAAATGAAAACTGAAAATTAAATCAACATATTTCTCTATACGAACAGATTCAAATGAAAACTACTTCCATCAATCAATTTACAGCAAGGTTTTTGTAGACATTACTTTAGTGCCCTTTCTCTACACACACACAAATATATGTATGTATATATATATATATATATTCACTCACACATATACACTGGATTTGAAGTGGTGTCTGAGGTAGTAAAATATAGACATCAACTTTGAAGCCAGCTCATTTAACCTTGTGTGAGACAAAGCTCAATACACTTAATATTTATACAGGTATATCTACATATACATTCATGGACATACTTCTACAGATAGCAAGATCTTCACTTGTTAAAATGTGTATATGATTTATGTATGCATAAATATCTATGAATTATGGTGAGAAGATTTACTTAGTTGAGAGGATATATATACATTTCCAATATTATAGATCTTTTTAAAGTAATATAAGGGGCTTTAGTACTATTATCATTGCTGTTATAATTTTTGAATGATCAAAGAGTTTATTCCCAAATTTAAGTAAAAAGAACGGGGAAGGTATTTTATGAATTGAATTCCATAAGGAAAATCTTACAGGATCATAAAAGCATGAAACTGACAGTTCAGTTGCAATTCATATGTTTGCATTTATATGGTGGCACATTTACCGAGACAAGTTAATTTGTCCTCGCTTGTGTGCAATGTGAATGATGGCTCAGTGGTAGAGTTATGGCTCTGCATTCTGTGGTCACAGGTTTAATCTCCAGTGGTGGAGATCACTGTATATGCTGCTGATGAGACCTAATAAAGTTGAAACAGCTGTCCAGTATTCCATATGTTGCATGGAGGGCTTCCTGGATTTTCTAGTCATGGTAAGACAATTTATATATATATATATATATATATAAAAAATCACATAATGCTGTGAGCAATTTTGAACAAGTCCTGGAGGCAACCACCCACAAAGCAGCAGCTGTACAGCCACTTACCTCCCATCACAAAAACTATCGAAGTTAGACGAATCAGAAATGCAGGACACAGCTGGAGAAGCAGGGATGAGCTCATAAGTGATGTTTTCCTATGGACCCCCTCATATGGTTGAGCTAAAGCAGGATGACCAGCTTGAACATACATACAGCAGCTCCGTGAGGATATGGGAAGTAGCCCAGAGGACTTGCCAGAAGCAACAAATGATAGGAAGGAGTGGCAAGAGAGGGTCAGGGATATCCGTGCTGGTGGCACAATATGATGATGATGAACCCTCTCTGTTCATTTCCTTTTCTCCAAGACTAAGTTGAATAAAGATGAAAATAATACATTAGTATCTAATAGTATCTTAGTATTTAAGAACAATTTTGTAATCAACTATTCTTTTCCTTTATCTTTATTATTTATGTAAATTTACCAGCGTGTAAAAAAATTTCTTAAGAATATTTATAGCATCTTTTATCATAAATTAATCGTTAGATATGAAATTTTTCAAAATTTTATTCTTTTTTTAAAACTAACTCTCCAATTTCAAACATGTATATATATATATATATATATATATATATATAGATAGATAGATAAATAGATATATACTCCCCTACCCCATGGGGTTGAGTTCTCTGTCGAAGAAGTAATCATGTTGCCATTAGTGCTCATTGCAAGTCTCTTCATAGATGAATTGAGGTCTCGGCAACCGTTGAACGGATTTATGTAAACAATAGTAATTGTGATTCAAAACCGTTTAAAATTTACTTCACAGCTAATGTCTCCTCGTGGCTGAATGGTTAGAAGCTTTGGCTTGGCGTTTGAGTCAACCGGGTTTCGATCCCAGCTACGGGAAGCTACTGTCTAGCCATACTGATGAGTTCTGATAGAACGAAACAGATCTGTCTGTGGATGACAATATATATATATATATATATATATAAGCATGGGTGTGTAAATATATACATTCCTTCACATGAATATAGCTGCAAATAACAATAGAATACTGTTTTGTATATATTATTGAATATAAACTCTAGATAGCCAGTCTTTTTTCTATATAATGTAATCTTTCAACACAGTAAGGATTTTATACAATATACAGTATAAATTAAGTCTAAGAATAAACTTAAAAGGAACAATCCTTTTAAATCATAATTCCCTTAATGATATAATTTAACATACAATGTATTCTCCATTATAATGGTAAAAATTGTGTACTATTTGAAGATACAACCTTGTAAAAAGATGTTGAAATAAATTTATAATGGATTACATCTATTGAATTTTATTTGATATTAATTATATATATATATATATATATATATATATAGAGAGAGAGAGAGATGAAATAGAGGAAACTGAAATATAAGTCATATATATGAAGTACATATGGCTACAGAGCACTTCTTACATAGATGAAGGTGTGAGGTCACCCAGTTTATTATCAGTATTAAAAATAGAATCAATAAACCAAATTAAAATTCAGACAGAAGATCCTAATATTCACTTCATTCTGACACTTTTAGGAAAAGAATGAATACACATTTCTCTGCACTTTGTCCCAATTTCATATATGTCGACAAAACGATATCAACATAAGCAAGTTATGATGTCTGATAAAGGAAAGAATGAGTGTGTGAGCACGTGGTAAAACCACTTTTTCGTTATTACAATTTACAAGACTTAGTCACACCAACACACCTGGTTTGCTAAACTTGAAAGGATATATATATATATATATATATATATATATATATATATATATATATATAAAATAACAAGATATTATGCAAATGTTTAGTAAATGTTTGTGCATACACAGAAGTTCTTTTGTCTTTTTAGATAAAATTTACCTCCAAATTAGTAACTGAAACCAAAAATACCTACTGTAGACAAGTGGTTATTTTACCATAATAATTAGGTTTTCTGTAATGTTTTGGTGCTCCAGAATAATACTGGCAACCATTTTTTGAGTTAGTTACTGTTTTCTGGTTACTACTATCAAAATGAAAAAAAGAAAACCTTTTGAAACAATGTGCTACCAACAAAATCGATAGACTGAAAAACTCTTGGACTAACTGAGGTCAAATTTTAGATGTTTTAAGATATAAGAATTTTAAAGTATATATATATATATATATATATATATATATATGTAGATTTCTTTTTTGTTGCTTCTTATACAAAGCATTCAATATTTAAAAAATAATGCATTATTAATGGTACTGATAATTGTGTGAAGCAGGAAATGATTGCTCTATATATATATATATATATATATATATATATACTACCCCCTCTGCTCGGGCAGGATATGATACAAGGTCAATTTTTAAGCGGAGTTTAACAGGTTTGAATTCAGAGTTTTCCTTCTCCTAGACTAGTTGCCTCATCAAGGCTGAAGAACCTAGTCTGCCCTACTATTTACCCATAGTTGGAGTGAGAATAATTGGATTCATACCTTTCCTAAGGGTATTAGTGCTATGTGAAATGCAATCAGTCTCGTCCAGGATTTGAACTCGTGTCACTGTGTCCATTTCCTATGACGATAACTATTACACTACAGGCACCTATATACTCCCCCGCTGCTTGCATAATGCAAAGCTCTTCAAAAGAATCGAGCACTCTGGTAACTGATAGGGTATAAAAATGTAAACAAACGGATGCTGCTGTTGCTACATAAAGACCTTATAATTCCCTTAGCCAACATGGTATGCTTGTTGGTCGAGCGGTCTGATACTAAGTCTAACGTAAAGTTGGATGGGTTTCGATCCCAGCTTCAAGCATCCTACGTGTCTAGCCACATTGAAGAGTTCTGATTGAATGAAACTGTCTGTGGATGACAATATATATATATATATATATATATATATATATATATATATACACACACACACACATACACACAGACAAACACTATAGGTAAAAAACTTTGAGCCACCCTGCATATCTATGAGAAAAAAACTTAAATGGAGATATTTTTGTAGGTTTTTTTAAGTAAAGGATAAAATTTAAATAACTATATTTACTTGTATTTGTCAGTCTTCCTTTGCAGATACTCTTCTCTTATTATTAGAAAGTTCAAATTTCTACTCATGTCTAAAATACATTTTGCTAAATTATGAAAGTCTTGAATGAGGAACATCATGACTTGTTTTCACCGTTAATCCCACAATAGACTTTTTGAAATTACCAAAATTTTCAATAGAGTTAAATATTAATACAGGTTCTAAAAGTTAATTCAGTCCAGACTAATGTAGTATCTCCTTTTGGTGAAAACATAGTTGTCTCTGTTTGAAGAAAAAAAAGATTGTGCCATTACAACAGTATTTTCACAGGGCCTCAAGAAGTGCATAATCATAAAAATCTTAAAAAATCATTAAAAATCCTAAAAATTATAAAAAATCATAAAAAAACTGTAATAAAAGGTGAATGAGCAGTAAAAAATGAAACAGGTAAAAAGCATAAGAAATGGACATTGAATGAGTGGTAAAATATATTGTGGACCAATGAGTTATAACTCATTGGTCCACAATATATTTTGTATGAGAGCAATATATGTAAGAATAAAAGGAAAACTGATGAATCAGTACTTCCTACAGATAAGCATAGTGGTGGGTTCGTTATAGTGTGTGGGGGGGGTAGAGAAAGAGAGTGCCAGAGAATTTTATTCAGGTCAAGAGAATCAAGGACAATATCATTCAAGACACCTTATACCATCTTGTCTAGGTATAATTCACCTTTCAATAATCTTAACTGTCTTTAGTAGTGGTGTTTCACTAGGTCAAGGCTGCCTGACATGGGTGTTGGAGAAACCCAGCATTCACATCATGCGGCCAACCCTCCCTAAACCTGCTCGGAGGGGTTAGGTTTATCACTTGGCACCTGAAATGCATCGTTTTAGGGTAATGCCGATGGTGGCCAAGGCATTTATGGAGCTGTGGGGCATGTCTGGGCTATAGCTCTGCACTTGGATCCACCTTAAAAAAGGCTTTGTGCTAAACTTGTTTGGGTGGTGGGACGTATGACAAATAGGAACAAGACAATGATCCAAAACACTCTCTTAAATTATATCAACATTACTAAAAGTCTTAAAAAAAAAAAAGAACTAAATTTTGGAAATTATTTCAAGGCCACTTCATTTTCCTGACCTTTTTCCTATTGAAATGATGAATTGGATAGGATAGTTTGAAGAGAATTACCCAAAGAGTGAGAGTGAGCTTTTTCAGTACCTGAAGGATGCTTGGGAAGATCTGGCATCTACTTTTTTTTTTTTTCATAAAAGGAAATAAAGCAGTAATTAAGGCAGGTGGTGGTTTTATTGATAAAAAAACAAAATATGATGCTGTTAGATGAAAATTCTTTATAGTTAAGTGTTTATTTTTAGTAAAAATAAAAGCAAATACACTGAAGTTACCAAACTTTTATCTTTTACTTTAAAAAAATATGAAAATACCTCAGTTTAAGGTGATTTTTTAAAAAAATTCAGAGATACCCAAAACTTTTTGCCTGTAATATATATATATATATATATATATATATATATAGTATTATTTGGTCCAGTTAAACCAGCGTTGGGAGTAATTCCTTCAGGACAAGAAAATCATTCAAAAACTGAACATTTCAATTTTCCTGGTAGAGAGCTCAACATAATTAATATTACAGAGCAATAAAACCTGTTTTTGGTTTTCTTAAAGAAATATGTATATATGTATATATATCATCAGCAGCATGTCGTGCCACAGGCACAGATATAAATATACAAGTCCATTAAACAGTCAAACTTAAACTATACTGGTCAAATAGAATTTAATTTAAAATAATTTATGATTGGTCTTTGTCACATCTTTATTAACTTGTACTCAAGTGGTTCAGAGTAATAGTAATAAAAGTTAGTTATAAATTTGATAATGTCATTTTTCTGTCTATATTTTTGAGAGGCTTAATGTGTACTGTTTTAGTTTTGATTTTTTTTTCTTAAATGCCTTGTTTGATCAACAGTCAAACTTTAAAAATGATTTCCCAGGTTGAATCATTTCTATGCCCAGATAAATAAGGGACACATGAAGAAAGCTAAAGGATACAACAACCGAAACATTGTGTTTCAACTTACCACAATCAAGATGAGGACAACAGTCTGAAAAATCTCAATTAAAATGAAATTCTTGTTCTTAACTGATTTCATAAATAATTATTATTATCATTTACTCCTCTAGAGTTTTTCACATCAGTATTAGCTGATGGTTTTTCACTGGAGTTTGAGTGACAGCAAGTCTCCAGGACACGTCTCAGAATTCTAGCCGTCCTCAGCAATGCTGTTGTTTGGATAGTCTCCACCTGTCCGCTAACCTCCAAGTCCTCCAGGCCCTTTAATAATCCTTTAGTTACTGTGCCTAACGCACCAATTACAATTGGCACAATTGTTACTTTCATGTTCCACAGTTTTTTCAATTCTCTAGCAAGGTCGAGGCACTTATCCTTCTTTTCACTTTTCTTCAGATTTATTCTGTGGTCTGCCGGGACAGCCAAGTCAACAATTTTGCAGATTCTCTTTCTTTTGTTGATTATTATCAGGTCAGGTCTTCTGGCTGGGATTTATTATTATTATTATTATAACAGCTCACTTTTATTTCCATCTCCAGTTGTAACTTTTACAAAGAAGATAACATTTATATAAATCTAGCAGCATCATCTTTCTTTTTCAGGTTGATATGCCATAAAACCCAACCAACCAACTTTTTTTTTCAGTTAGTTTCTTTACTCATTTTCTAATTTTGGTATTCATAAATGATTCACCCAAGGATGTAAAATCACAAATAAAAGTATTTGTGGACAATATTAAGCTACTTGTTAGACCATTATGTAAAGAAATAACACAGATGGATCTAAATAAATTGTCATTTTGGGAAAATTTTAGGAAATTAAAATTTAACATAGAAAAATGTAAAGTACTACATATTGGCTTACAAAACATTAAAATTCAACAAATTAAGCAACAAGGAAATCAAAAAAGTAAATCAAAAATGCAATCTAGGGGTTAACTTTGATGATACATTTAAAACTGACAATCATATTTGGTTTACTGTATTAAGGGTAAATGGAGTGATTTGCCAGAAAGTTAAAAATTTTATATCAAGGAGGGTAAATATTTAAGAATATATAAAACCCTAAGATCTCATATATTGTTCTCAAACTTGGGCTCCAGTGTTGAGACATAGAAACTGGAGTATAATATTGAGATTGGAGGACACAAAAGAAGAATGATAATAAAAAAGGAAAATATCACACTTACTGGGAGTAATTAGAGAAATTAAGATTAATTACTAGAAGAAAAAGGAGAAATGATCTAAATGAAATTTTCAAAATAAATGAAATTGGAATTTCTAATCATGGTAGTCACTGTATGATGTTTATATGATAATGTAAATTAACATTGAAATATTAGCTTATATGATATTAGTTTATATGATAATGATATATATGATATTAGTAATATTAGGTTATATGATAATGTAAATTAACATTGTGATATTAGTTCAGCTGCCTACAACTCTCGTCTTTTAATTAGAGTTTGATTAAATACAAGCACTTAGTTACCCATAACATTTTATCCATTAAAACTTTTCTGAGACAAGAGTATAAATACAAGTTTATAAATGTGTGTATGCATATATATTCATATGACAATATGAATATATGCATATAAATGTACATATCTATTGTTAAATCTTATCAAACAGACCCCAAAACAATCAACTTTCCAAATGCCAAATATGCAAAGTAGAATTGTTGAAGGTAAATAATTCAAGTACATAAATGTAGATATAAACAATATTCCACACAAATATATTATAACATGAATATATAGATAAACAAATGTCATAATTAATTAATTGAAAAGTTTCAGTTTTATCGAGCAACTTGTTCTTTTTAAACCATAAATTTACCAAAAAGGCTTCAATAGAGCTATAAGAAAGACATAGGATATACAATATCAAGATAATAAAAGGTCGGCCTAAGATGTTTCCATTTGACTGAGGTTTCAAATATCCCTTGAGTCAAATGATTTACCTTCTATTAGCATACCTAAAATATATTTGATTTTATCATCATAAATCTTCTGACCTCCAGGGTTGTAGAAGTGACTCAATCAACCTTCTCTGCTACTGTCTGTCTAGAAGAAATTGAATCAGGCCATTTATTCCACAGGGTCATGGGAGCATCTCTCATGGCTTGTCAACACTGTTTCTAATTCATCATTATCTTCACAAATCAATACACCATCTTTTGATACTGAAACAACTATCTTAGCATCTTCTTATAAAAGAAATACATAACCCACTGAGATCATTAATTTGATTGGATGTAGAAAAGTTCTTGCCCTAACCAAGAAGGGCCCTAAAACATACATTGAATTCCACATATTCATCTTGCAGTGCAACACACTTGGTATATCATTCTTTAAGTTTATTCAACCCTTCAAAAAAAAAAATTGCCCAGTTGGCTGGGGCTGTAGAATACACCGACTGCTTCTCTGCAGAGGTGTAAGACCCTCACCCCCAACAAGTGTCCTGATATAACACTAAACAATGCTGGAGCTTTGGGGAATGCAGAGTACCCCTTCATTGCCATCGCTCGCAGGTCCACTCTGGCCCGGAGTGATAGCACCTGATAAGGGTCCTATCTATGCGTTAAATAGAACTAACAGCATACTTATGCTAAAATGAATTCTTTGAGTAAACTGAATAGCTTGAAATAGAAATGTTTTTGACAATCAAACCTTACTTACATTTAAACTGCATGCTTATGCTTAACTGAATTATTTGAATTAGAACTGTTTTTCGACATTAAAACTGTATTTACACTTAACTGAATCGTTATATAACTGCTTGAATAGTTTGAAACGGAAATGTTTTTGACAATTAAACTTTGTACTTATGCTAAACTGAATTGTTTTAAATATAACAGATTATTTACATAAAGATGGATTTGGTGTTAAATAACCTACAAAGGTTGATATACCATAAAACCCAACAAACCAAACTAAACCAAACCAAAAAGAAAAAAAGGCAAAAATTTTGGTTGGGCCAAGAATTTTTCGGCACCACATTGTAATGAAAACAATATAGTATTGTGATGAAAACTTTTTTTTTTGGACCAAGTATTTTTATGCTTTGAAAATTCACTATCACAAACAAGAAAAGTATTCATAAGATTTTAATTGCATTGAAAGAATTCTGGGTGTTTTTGATTCCATTATCAGCTTGATTCGAAAAAAGTTGTCATGTAAGCCACATGATAATTTACAAGTTTTAGAAGATAACAGGATGGTGATATAAAACAGGAGAAATAGACAGAAAGATTACTAAAAAAAATGGCAGAAATATAAACATACACGGAAATACAAAATAATAAACAAAAACAGATAGAAAAATCTTTGTCACTTGTTTTCAAAATAATCTACAAATGAAAGACTGTAACAAGAGAAACAACTTAGTTATCATGTAAATCAGAAGTCTTAACAGCCACAGTGTTCAATATCCAAAGATAGAGCTACTTGTAAAGTAAAAATGTATTAAAACACAGATAAATATAATCCTGACTTTTCCTTGTTACCATGAAACGTTTATGTGTGTGTATATATATATATATATATATATACATATAATATTTAAATGGAGGAATTAATGTTATATTAGAATTATCATGACTAGAAAATCCAGCAAACACCTACATGCCACATACGGAACACTGAACAGCTGTTTCGACCTTATTGGGTCTCATCAGCAGTGCACACCGTGATCTCCACCATTGGATATTGAACCAACAACCACAGTATGCAGAAGCCGAAACTCTACCACTGGGCCACCAGTTCATGTCACATATAAGCGAATGCCAAAGTAACACACACACACACTATATATATATATATATATATATATATATATATAGTGTGTGTGTGTGTTACACATGAAATGAAATGTTGAGTAACAGTCTGAGAGCAATGAGGATACAATTTTGATGTTTTAGGTTTTAAACTCACTCTGCTGCTGTAGCGCTGACCACATTTTATAGGTGAGGTTAGGTTTCTTTGTTTAATGGCATATCAACATTTGTAGGTTATTTAATGCCAAGTCATCCTTCAAGAAGAACAGTAGGGGTACTATTTAACCCATAATTGGGAGGATACTTCGAAGTCGCTTACTATGATTCCGTAGTCCAGCGCTTTAACCATTACACCACAAGCCCCCTCCCCACTTTTTATACAATTTTTCTTGTATCTTACCTATTTTATATAGAAATTCTAACATCAAAATTTAAACTGTTGTTGGATATTGAATGGAAGATCCCTTTAATATGCCAGGTAAGTTGTATGGAAGTGCCACATAAAATTTCATGGGTAGCATTTTAGAAGGAGGCATGTCCATGTGCAAGTGGGAGGTGTGACCATGAGAATTTGAGTGGATGTCCAGAATATTATATGATGAGCAGAGACCAAAGAGAAAGAAGACAGTAGAAGACAGGTACTAGACTTCACATTGCTCTAGGCTCTGGCCTTGGACCAAACTGCCCAGAGTAAAGAAGTGAGGAGAAACTAAGATGAGTTGATGCCTTGAGTTGGCTCTGTACCCATTTTTCAAAAGTAGAAAATAAAAAAAGACAGCAAGGCTTCACAGAAGAACCATACCATTGCCCCTGTGTGTGTGTGTGTGTGCAAACTCAGCCATTTTCAACTATCTCTCACTCAACCCATATGTACACTTCTGGTATGCTAGAAAGAAGTTGGACACTAGGAACGAAAAATAACTGGATATGCACCTGGTTCCTAAAGTAAATGCGATGCAGATATTCTGGCGGAAATGCTGCGTAAGATGTGTGTGTAGCATGCTAGAAGGAGGTGTGCTCACATGCAATATGTAAACAGCAGGCTGGTGGACATGTGACCATGAGAATTTGTGTGCATCTGGAATATTATATAATCACAGTGATTTTGACCTGAAGGAGAAAGACAGAGGGTTTTCACTGAAGCCCTCTACTGTCTGCTCCTGTGTGTGCAAACTAAGCTGTTTTCAACTCTTTCTCACTCTTACCCATCCGTAGATTTTGGATAATATAAAGAAAAGAAAAGAAGCAGATTATATCTTTAGAGATCAGCGTTGTTGTCTTTCTCTGCTATACAACACTATCTCTTTTCTTTTTATTTCACAAATAGTAGCAATAAAATTCCATCGTATATTTAGTCTGCATGCAGAGTTTAAATTCCTCAATCTTTTGGGGAGTAACTTGTGTGTGTGTGTGTGTGTGAATTTGAATTCTCTTACAATGATGTTGCAGTTCAACACATTAGCTACTTCCTTCAGAACATAATTAATAAACAAGACAACACTACATACGAGGATCATTAAATAAGTTTCCAGACTTTTTTCGTATGGGCACTTAAAACTCAAATCCTCTTTGAAGTAATCTCCTCCGGCTGTAAGGTACTTATTGTACCATTCCAACAACTTCTGGAAGGACCCATGGAAGTCCTCTTGTGTGAGCGTGTCAATGACCTTTGTCACAGGCTCTTTCATCTCCTCAATTGTCTCATAACGACAGCCTCTGAGCTTAGGGAATAACCAAAAGTCATAGGGAGCAAGGTCTGGACTATAGGGAGGCTGAGGAACTCTCTTGATGCCCATCTTGGCCAAATAGTCTGTGACAAAGATGGAGTTATGGACTGGTGCATTGTCCTGGTAGAAATGCCACTGACCCGATTTGAAGCATGCTGGCCTCTTCCGACGGAATCTCTTCCTGAACTTCCTTAAAACCAGACAACACTACATAAGTAACAGGTATTATACCCAGTATATAAACAAGTTTTGGTCTCATCTGACCATAAAAGTATTCCAATACTCATTCTAATGAGAGAAAGTCAGCTGGGGCTATAGAATATAGTAAAACTCCCCCAACAAGTGTCCTGGATATGACACTAAACAATCTGATGGTGAGGCTCCAGTAATGCTGGAGCTTTGGGGAATGTAGAGTACCCCTTCATGGCCATCGCTCCAAGGTCCACTCTGGCTCAAAGTGGTAGCACCTAATAGGGTCCAATCTATGGATTAAATAGAACTAAACTGTGTACCTATGCTAAAGTGAATTGTTTGAAATAGAACTGTTTATGTATAAAAATGGATTTGACATTAAATGACCTACAATGCCTTAAACCAAACCAAACTAAACCAATCATTCTTATGTTCTTAATGACTAATCTGCTAATCTGCTTTTTAAGCAAGAAAATTTTCCTTGGACAAGTTCAACGACCTGCTTGATGAACACATTTAGTGACAATCTTTGTCAATGCATTTAACATCGTTAATAATTTTTTTACTTAAGGATATAAAATTTTATATCTAACTATAATTTTGTTAGAATTGCTTTGACTACATCATTCAAAATGACTCTTAAACAATTTTCTTAATTTTCAAATGATGTTAATGAAAACATTCTTTTATCTGTAGGAAAGAAACATCATTGATAACTTAATATTTATGAATAAAACCAGTGAAAATGTAAAACAAATCTAATAAAAAAAGCACAAAAGAATTAGGAATCCATAAACTCTTACAGCTGATCCAAAATAAATATCAATGATCCAAATTTCAAGATAAACTGTTTAATGATCAGCAGAACAGAAGTACTAGAACAACAACTAAATCTACTATGACCTTTTTCCATGTTCTATTGTTAGTACTTAGTGATTTGTATTATAAATGTGAAGTTGGTGTTGTCTACTAATGAAGGTGGGAAATGTAATGACTAGAAGATTCTGATAAGTGAAGAACTTCAAATCCACTGAGCTGATATTAAATGTGACTTGTAAGATAAGTCAGTAGAAAAATATATAAATAGATTCTATGAAATCTTTTAAGCAATAAATGAATATTTTCAGGAAACAATTTCTCATTTTTAGAATTTTTTTTCTCAAGATATAGATTTTTTTTTTTTTTGTAATTCAATCATTTTTATTTTATAAAATAATGTGATAATCTTTAAATACTTGAAAGAAAAGTAATATTTGAATTAAAAAAATCACAAGACAAATCTCATCATTAAGTAAATTGAAAACCATCAAAATTTGCTAAACTGGAATCCAAAGAAATGTTTAAAATGTTATTGAAATTGACCTTTTTGAATTATCGTCATTCTTATAAAATCTTCCTTAACAATATTCTCATTATCTCCTCAATAGTTTCCTCTTTTCTCTGCCATTTTTCCATCTGTGTCTTTGTTGGATAAATTTCACAGGTGATTAGATGCTATTTTTTATGTCTCTATGGAAACTAAATCAATAAATTTTTAGTTGTTTAATTAATTATCTATACTTCTTTATGTACAAAATATCTGTGAGTGGTCTGTTAGCATGGAAGAAGTTGGCAAGTGCAAGTGCTCTATAAGTGCTTATGAGAATTGAACCCAAAGAGATGGGACTGGAAACAGTGGTCAATGGAAGCTGAAATGAGTATGAGAGTGGCCAGAGTGATGAAATGTGAAGGGCAGTCAGTTGGTTGGCAGTGACCAAAGATATGAGTTCAATGCAGGAGCCAGGAAGCAGTTTTCTTGGAGTGACCAGTTATAGCAGCAGTGGCCAGTTAGAGCTCATACTTCATGCCAGAAGTGGGTAGCAGTTAGGTGTTGGAATATAGGCTGTGTATATTGCCAGGAGCTGCACCCTAGAGTCCATTGTGAAGTGTCACATATTCTCTGTTGAGATAGATGTCTTGAAATTGTCTTTATTCCTTGTTCTTTTCTTCTAGTGAAAGCAAAATATCAACTATTAGTCAAATTTTCTGAAATGAAACTTTATTTTTATCATTTAGAGTATTCGTTCTATAGTCTTCATTGTTATTGTAATATTAATGTTTCAGCCAATGTATATTTTGGCCTTCTTCAGGTGTCCAGCAGACACATGGTGCAATGCTTATTGATGTTTGGTTAAAAGTGTTTCCAAGTAAAATCATCTGGAGGTTGCTGGTTCAATCCCTAACTATAAGGATATAATAAGGAATACTAACTGTAGCTTAATGCTTGTACCGAGTCAATTAGAACATTATACTCTTTTGGATTAAATAAAGGGTTCAGTTCAAAGTTCCAGGTGGACTCTTGAGTTTGACATAAAACACCTGAAGAAAGCTGAAACATTGTGAATATAAGAATAAAGATGAAGACAATAGTCTGAATATTCTAAGAGATAAGAATTATCAACTATTTACAAAAAACATTCCTATTTCTAGATTTTAATTTCTTTTACAATTCTTGATGACTGATCAGATGTCACTTTTTGTTTTGAATAAGAAGTTTAAGATTTTGATATCTAATCTCTACTTTCCATTGGGTTTTATCTTGATTTTTTTCTTTCTCAGAGAGATATACATGATTTTTTTAAAAATTCAAATATTCATAACTTTGTCTCAGATTATTCATTATTAATAGCTCTACAGAACATTTTTAGATTTGAAAACTATAAAACTACCTCAAAAATTTAAATCACACAACCTTGTTGACCAGTTGTTTCTGTTATATTTAGTGTATGGTGGCAAGGAAAAGACAAACACAGGTTGAAAGTTTTAAACAATTATATTAATGGAAAGAAAAACAAGGTGATAAAGTGAAGAATCAACTGTACAAATTTTGTAGCGTACAATATCAAGTGAAAGTGTGAATGGATGTGTGTGTGTGTAAAGCCAGAGTTCATGAATGGTGTAATGTATGTTGTAAGTTAAGGAACTCACTTGGTGGATATGGTGGTATAAGGGTGGTAAGGGTAGCAGATGATCTCTGTGGTAGTAGTAGATGTGGATGGGGTGGCATTGTAGCCAAGTCAGCAGTTGTCACAGCAGGTGATGTGTTCAGAGGAGTTTTTATGGCCATAGCATGTTCTATCCTTCCACCCTTCTGGTCAGTCTCCTCTTTTGCAGATCTTCGCTGCTTAAATAGCTACCCTTTGGATCAAGCCGGTTCTGGGAAATTTTTTTAGGGGGAAGATTTATGATTGGCTGAAAAAGGGTATTTTGTTAAATTGAATTAATTTCTTGCATTCTTGCCCGGAAGCCCTGCGCGGAGCCTCTTGCGCAAAGACGCATTTTATTCATTGTCTCGGCGGCAGCTGTTAGGCTAACATCCAGTTGAATGCTACCCCTCTCCAGCCACGTGTGTGTTTTTTGAAGGAAATTGCAAATTGGGAGAGATCTGAATCCTGCTATATAACATTTCCAATACTCATTTAATATTATTCGAATATAAATAAATTACACACTTTTCCTGTTGCTAAAATTAGTTGAATTTAGATTGTGGCTTATTAATTTATCATAATCATTTGAAAAGTCACAGTTCTACAAACTTTAGTGTTTAGTATAAGTAAACAGTATTTGCTTATTCTGGTGTTTTACTAATTACCACTCATGAGAAGAAGTGGTTTTTAAGAGAACCAAACACAATACACTGAACAACTAAATAAAATTAGTCAACTTCATTGGTTGGGAAATAAAGTGAATATTAATAGACATTTAAAAACCATTATGTTTGTTTTATGATATGAAATATTTGAAGGACACTTCTGAGTGTCTGATTATAAGAAGTAGAATTTTCCTTCAGATTTAAACCCAGAATACATAGAAAATAATAGAGATGGTTATTAAAGAAAAGAAAAATACAAAAGAGAAATAAAAGTAATCTCCAAAATAAAATATAAATAAGTCTTTTGTCATGAAGGAACTAGTCATAATCAAAGTCAGTTCATTCACCATCTGAAAAGAATGGAGAAAAAAAAGTAGACTTGCTTTGTACTGTGAAAGTAACTTACTTTATTCAGGACATTATAGGCAATAAAATGTAATAAAATGTAAATAAGCTGTTCTTTTCTCTCTCTTTTTTTTTTTTTTTTACCTTTCATTGAAAGAGAAGCTGCTTTCAGGGGAAGTAATGAAGCTAAAATCTTGATTGAAGCCAATAAAGGACAAAGTCTGATAGGTAATTTGGCTCAACTGGTAAAGTTGTAGAGTGGAGGAGGGGGTTATTGATTGATTTGGTTAAAATGGTTGGTTTATGCCTCAGTCCTGGAAGACATTTTTAACTTGCAAGCTAGTAAAATCTGCAATTCTTATTGTGAATAAATATTTTAAAAAATTATCCATACATTTTAAAAACCATGCAATAAAACTATATTCTAAAAAATTCTAAAGCAAAAAACATCCAAATCAAAGATATTTTAAAATCACAGGAAAATTCAAAGTTTCTGAAATCAACAAAATCATTGAGGTATCTCAAATGTCAATTCAAATATACTGCTAGTTCAACATAAGCATAAATGGCACATAATCGACAGATTTCTATTTGAGTAATATACTTAATATGCTCATAGAGAATATAGCAATTTCCAGTTTAATTTGCAAATAAATGTTAATTTTGTGAGGTCGGTATTTATACAGAATATCATTTTCTAATCATTTAGATTCTTAATATAATGGAGAAAATTATGAAATGCTAATTAAAACCCTTCACTTCTTCATATATTTGAGGATCAATATCATCAGAGATCATTGTTACAACAGGAACCCGACACGTTCACAGTTCATCTAATATGATACTATCTGTCAAACTTTATGTAAGGTGGCATAGGAGTTATTAACACAATAAATAAAATCAGTGAGCAATCTTCAATTTACATCTCTGGTCACTTAGAAATGGTATGAATCCACTCTGTTCTGCATTCTATCCCATCACTATATATATATTTACCGTGTGATTACGTAAGAAACAGTTACTGTAAACGCGTAATAACATCAACCGCCGAAAGTAAATGCGTTTTTTAAATCACAAACTGCATTCAGAAAATGAAGATTAACGTCCAATGTAGTCTCTGCATTTAATTGATCTGGCATATATATATATATATATGATTCTCTTAATACCCTGTCCGGTGGCAAAAGCTGCTTGGTAGAGCCAGGGGTGGCAGTATCGCCTTGAGCTACCGAAACTGGATGGCGGCTGATGAGGACATGGTATCGCACGTGCTTTCACACATTGTATGATGAAAAAAAATTATATATATATATATATATATATATAAACGTCTTCTTACTAACTAATATGATGGTTGATGGAGAAGAAAGTTGATTAGTGAGCACAGAAACAAACCACTCACCTATAACTAATTTAACTACCCAAGTAATAACAGCAAAATGCAGTTACTTTCATACTAAACCATGAAAGAGTTTCAATCAGTATTGCATAATTTTATCATCCACTTTCAAGAGAACAAAGTTCAGATTGAAAAAGGGCTTTGATGGAACTATTTTTATATTATTCATCAACATATTTTACAATCATTGATTCAATGATGTGAACATTGACATTGAAAAATGAGTATCATCAAACTTTATCTTACATTAATTGTTAGATTCTTTTGTTTGAAAGTTTGATTAAAACTCTAATCCTTTCTCCACCCAAGAAACGACTCTAACAACTGGATGAAATTGTAAAACTATATTTCTTTGTGACAATATCTGCCATTAAAATTGGATTAAAATCTCAGAACCTAAGGGATTACATGCTAATACTCTGCCACTGAGGAGTATCAACAGGCACACCTTGTTCATAGGGAAAAAGAAAATTAAAAACTGGCAAATAAAACAATAAAAAGAATGGTTCTGATTTGTAACCAAAATATTAAACTTGCACATGTTTTAAAAAAGAATTCTCTTTGTCAAAGATTAATTAAAGAAATAAAACTTTGTGTTAAAAAAAGAAAAAGGGAAAAAAATATGTAAAAGAATATATAAAAGTGCAAAAAATAAAGTATTAAAAAAGAAGATCAAACCAAAAAAAACAAAACAAAAAAAAAAAAAAATTTGAAAATTTCCTAAAACCAAAAGCAAAATAAAAAAAAATTCCCTCTTCACAAAATGTCTCTTATTTTGAAGAATTTCATATCTTAAGACAAGAAACTGAATAAGAAAAGACAATCAGGCTTTTTTTCCCCTTGTTTTTTTACTTCATATAAGAATCTAAGTTGGACTTATTCTGAGAAGTCTTACAAATGTGATAATCCATTTAAGCAACATTGTTCGAATGTGTGCTACATTGGTTCATTTCTGGGGGAGATTCAAAATCTGGTGCATTTTAACTATTGGCCATTTTGGGGAAAATACAATACACATCATCATCATCATCATCATCATCATCTGAAATAAATTATTAAAGCCACAAACTTGTTTTCTTTAAATGAGAGAAGAATAAAATGCATTATAATAATGACATATATCTTTATATATTTTATATATATATATATATATATATATATATATATGCATTCATGTGTACACATGTGTATGAGGATATACATATACAAGCACAATCAATATGTATTTTACATACATTTGTATCCATAAATATACATACAAATGTTGCTTTATGCAAATATCTACAAATACAAGAAAAAATAGAGCTATAATGATTATGTTTATGAATAAGCTCATGAACAAACACACACACACACACATTACATAAATATCTACATTATACACATAGACATATGTGTGAGTATATATATATATATATATATGTATTTATAAGCATACACAAATTTCTTCCAAAATACATGTGTGTGTGTGTGTGTGTGTGTGTGTGTGTGTGTGTGTGTGTGTGTGTGTGTGTGTGTGTGTGTGTGTTTATCTTCCTGTAATTGAGATTATGATTATTTGTCTGTAACTAAAACTACATTTTCACTGACACGACAATTATCTTAGTTATTTACATTATATTCTCAATGATTACAAAATAATCATTACTTAATCTTCATGAGAGTGTCTTATTCATTTATGATGTCTAAGATTTACTTCTAAACAGACCATATTATTGATGTGTTAAAAATCCTGCAATATACGTCATGTATCACTAAAAAATAAAAGTTTACATAGTATATGGCATGAATAATTTGTATACAGGTTTTAATTGGTTTGGTTTGGTTTTATGGCATATCAACCATAGTACATTATTTAATGCCAAATCCATTTTTATACATATAAATAGTTCTATTACAAACAATTCAGTTTAGCATAAGTGCGCAGTTTAAACTTGAAAACAGTTCTATTTCAAACAATTCAGTTTAACGTAGGTATGCAGTTTAAATGTCAAAACAGTTCTATTTCTAATAATTTAGTTTAGCATAAGAACACAGTTTAGTTCTATTTGACCCATAGATAGGACCCTATCAGGTGTAACTGCTCCAGGCAAGAGTGGACCCGGAAGCAAAGGAAATGAAAGGATACTCCACATTTCCCAAAGCTCCAGCATTACTGGAGCCTCACCATCAGATTGTTTAGTGTCATTACTAGGACACTCATAGGGGAAGTCTTACCCCTCTGCATAGATGAAGTCAGTGTATTCTACAGCCCCAGCAAACTGGGCTATATACAGGTTTTAACAAAATCATTGATTTCTAATATTGTTTTATTCTCAGAAATTTTAAGAGTAATCTTGTGTATAAGTTTAAAGAGAAATCAATTTAAATAAAATTAAAATAGGTATAATCTTTTCATATGCATACTTATTGAGTCTAGTCAATCTTTATAATTTAATATTTTATCACATTAAAACTTGAATATTTGCACCCAGTGGGTATATATTCTTGCTTGTGTGTGTATATATATATATATATATATATATATATATTTATAATATAATTTTAAATAGAGGAATAGATCTTATATTAATTGGAATCACCATGACTAGAAAATCCGGCAAACACTTAAGTGCGACATACAGAACACTGAACAGCTGTTTCGACTTTATTAGGTCTCATCAGCAGTGCATACCGTGATCTCCGCCACTGGAGATTGAACCAACAACCACAGGATGCAGAGGCCAAAACTCTACATCTGGGCCACCGGTCCAAGTCATACACAAGCGATGCCAAATTAACCAGTCATGGTGGAAATGCGCGACCACTTAAACTGATGAGTCTTGAAGGTACGTTTTTTTAAGTATGATGTTACCCTACAGAGGACACGGTCACCTCTAAGGCCATGTCTTCCCAAGTTGGCATTATGCAACCACATAAACTAAACCTCATGGGCTAGAAATAGATTATATAATTTGGATTTTCTAGTCATGGTGATTCCAATTAATACATATATATATATATGTATATATATATCAGTAATATCCAGTCAGTGTCTGAAGACAGTGGGTGTGGATTATTCGTGTATAGACTCCCTTTGCTTTCACCTGAGAATTTAGAATTTAAATGGGTTTTTCCATTTTTTTTCATACACATATAGACTGTAATCCCCATTTGCTGTTTTTAAACCTCAAGTTAAACATGTATAGTCATCTGAGGAGACGGATAGTATAATGATATTCTCCGATTGGATTTCACATTACACTCATACACTTGGGAAAGATATGAATCCAATTATTCTCCCTCCAGCTATGGGTAAATAGTAGGACAGACTAGGTTCTTCAGCCTTGGTTAGGCAACTAGTCTAGGAGAAGGAAAACTCTGAATTCAAACCTGTTAAACTCCGCTTAAAAATTGACCTTGTGTCATATCCTGCCCGAGTGGAGGGGTTGGGTAAATAAGATAATGATATTCTCCGGCGAAATAAATTTATAATGACAATTTATCCAGGTTTGAGTTTCCTTCTAATTGCACTATATATATATATATATATATATATATATATGCAGATCATTTCTACTTTCATAGGTTGGGCCTTGACTGGATGCTCCTAAAGTCCTTTGCTTAACTTAGCAACATGTAGTCATCAATAAGTCTATAGTATAAAGATGAAAATAAAAATTAATTTCATACAATAGATATTTTAATATAATCTTCTCCAATGTCAGCACATGTAATTTAATGCTTCTTGCTAAATCACAAAGGTCTAACAATAATCTGTGAAAATGTCAGATCAAAATTCAGGTATGTCAGTTTACAGACTTATTTATCCATCTGTGCATATAATAGAAAGATACTATTGAAAGATGAAAAACTGCATCAGAAACATATTAGATCATAAAATCTTTACAAAACATGTAAAAAATTAAAATATCTTAATTTTCTATAAAGTTCACAACATTTTATTAAAAAAGACATAAGATAAACTTTAATTCATGATTTAAAAAAATGCTAAGATTCTTGAGTCACAAGTCCCTTGTGAGAAACTTAAGTAGAAATCTCAAATAAAATTTTCAAATTACTAAAGAGAAAAACAGTTGAGAAGAATTGGAGCAATTTTAATCCGTGCAAATGGTGAACATAAATTTGGAAGAGAAAATATTTAGTTTTAACAAACTTCATTGAAAAAAAATCACTTTTTATTGTTTTGGGACAGCAAAAATTCAAAAACATTGTTACAACACATCTGGGAATTTTTACCATATTCACAATTGCAAAAAAGCATCTAAAGTAGTTCTTTTTGGGAAAGACTTTTTCAAATTTCTGGAAAGAGGAATTATGAAGTTTCCTGAAAGATTACACATAATGGTGGCTCAAAATAGAAAATATGTTGTTAATGGTGAAAATATAAAAAATGTCTTATTTTTAATTAACAAACGGAATACACATTTTGGAAAATGTAATAACATGACTAGTATAATCTCTTTTCTCAAGCAGGAATAGACTTTACTCTATAAAATCAGAAGGGGAAAAGGCTTAAGATTTTTGTTGTCACTAGATCTTCTTATGCATTCAAATATAGCTTTTTTTTCTTTGCTTTTTTGGTGTGAAAACAGCTATGAAAATAGCAAATTTCAAATCTGATCTTTTGCTTCAGTCAAGTTTTATGCAGAATTCTATTCAAGTGACCAAATTATCTTGGGTATTAATTAGCTAAATTGCATGGAAGTGCCAAATAATTTGGACTTTTATTTTTATCAAACTGACATCTGCTATCTTTCACTATCTTTATTATCTTTCACTGCTCACGGATATGTGCACAAATAATTGTGTCATTCTGTCTTTCCCTGTACCTTTTCTCTCTCTCTCTCTCTCTCTATATATATATATATATATATATATATGCACACACACACACATTATAAAGAGAAAGACAGATTAAGTATTTATTCAAAAGGATCTCATTGAAATATGTTTTGTAAATGGTATTAATAATTTTTTAATCCATGCAATCTATGCTTTCTCATGGTTTTAGACAGCTCTTCAAAACCGACACTTATGATAAAAACAAAGAAGTACTGGAATATCAAATATCCTTTATAGAATCCATTACTATTCTCAAATTGTAATGTATTCTCTGAGAAATTTAAGGGTTCTTAAAAATATGGTACATATTCTGAAAATTTAAACACAGGCATGCATATATAGAATTTTGTCTCCCCCATCACACTAAATCAATCTTTTAGTTGAGTTGGTTACAATGAACTTTTTTGTTTGTTTTTGATTATTCTTGGATTCTCTTTTTAGTTAGTTTTTTGTGATTTTTCAGTTCTTGTTGAGAGAGAATGAGAGACAAAACACAAAAGTGAAGGAGACAAAAAAGTCAAAGAAAAAATGTAATCAAAATCTCCCAAGTGAATCTACCAAGTCACAGAGAAGATAAAAGATAAAACTAAAATTGACTCAAGCCAATTCTATTTTGAATAAATACCTTTTCTCATTTTACTGAATTTGATGATATCACTAGCAACACTAGAGTTTGTGGACATTCTTTTAGAACCAAAGAAAATGAACAGAACTAAAAAAAAGGAAAGTTTCCAAAGAGAAATCCACCATTTACTCACTGAAACCAACTATCATTTTATAAAGTTTAAAATCTACTCAACATTTGTTGTGTATATTCAGCATTGCTTGTTTTTATTGTATGTTCATATATCTCAGCTAAAAAAAGGGTTATAAATCCTATAAAGCCAATCTAGAAACAGTCATAGACAAATTACTTTTACTTCCTCACTGGCAACCAACTGAAGATTAAACCTAAAAACATTTATATTCCCTTTAATGCATTCATATATCAAAATCTAATGAATTATTTTAAGTAAGAATCCAAGGAGTTACTCGGCATCTTCTAAGTTAGGCTTAAATAACCTGATGCCATATAGTATTCTATTATCACGAGCAGAAATACAAAAACTATAAAGCACCTTTCCTTCAAAGAAAAACTGCATCAAAGAGACAGAAAGTGTTATTTTTAAAATATGTAAATAAAATACTAAACATGTTTCATGATCCTTACTTCTGACCCTTTTTACTATTAGACTTTTATATACATGTAAACACACATCCAATAATAATTATTTTTATATCATCTACCTTATGATGATAATGATACACACATATTAAGGGCTAGTTTCATCTGACAATCATATTTTTTCAGTACATGGAATTTTTGTAATGAATTTCTCTTAGGTTTTATCCTGCTCTGCTTGCAAGTATTTGAGCACTTTCTGGATTTAAGAAAAATATTTTCAAATGATTTGTATATATATATATATATATATATATATATATATATATAATCTGATAAAAAAATTCAGTGGGTAGGAGTATCCAATTTATATATATATATGTATGTAGAAAAATTGATAACAAGGTAATCCAAGTGGAAGGAGAGATTTATTGAGAAGTCAACGCTATAGCGTTTTGGTTCTACTAAAACATCATCAGGACCATGAGGGGTGATATTAGCAATGTAAAATCAACGATGGATGTTTAAAAATGCAAAATACAAAAACCTAGGGGAAAATTATATATATATTAATAGATATATCTATATAATCCAAGAAAAAATTCAGTGAGTAGGAGTATCCAATTTGAGTGCTCAATGCCAACGGTTATCATTGTATAATTAATATGGGATTAAAAATACATCAAAACTAAACATGCAAAACCAAACTATTTTTTATATAAAAAATGAAAAGAAAAAATGCAATTCTTTGATAGCATTATAAATTTATTTTAGGTCTATGATGACCCTTTTTAGATGTTGAATGAAGATAAGATATAATTATATCTTCATCCAACATCTGAAGAGGGTCATCATAGACCTGAAACAAATTCATAATGACATCAAAGAACTGAATTTTTTTTTTTTATTTTAATAGAGAGAGAGAGAGAGAGAGATGTTTTGTCTGAGACTTGGTTCTACATAAAATTCTGTCATCCTCAAAAATTGCTTCTCCTACACCAAAGAAGATTCTGAGTAACTTAACAAAGATAGCAATTTTTCATATTTTACCAAAAAAAAACCCAACTTTTTCTTAATTCATTTACAGTTTTATTTTTACCTAAAAACTTTTTTCGTGACTCTTTTGTTGTTGATAGCATTTAAAATTGCTATGTTATTAACACTGACTTTGAATAAAAATAAAGAGGAGATAAAAAAAAAAAGTTTTGTCTTGTTTTTTTAATTCATTTTGAAATGTAACTTAACTTTCCATATATTTCTTATACTTTGATCTTTTTAAGATCAACTTTATGACGATTGTTCACTTCACAAAGAATCAAAATTATGTTAATAAAGCGTATGTAGCTTTTTTAAATGTGAACTTAAAAATATTTTATTTCTTTTTAATTCATAAAGTAAAAACATTTACAAGACTAAAAAATAAAATTAGAAGCATGGTATTTTTTTACCAACTTTTCATGATTGTATTTTATCATAGTAAATGTTAAAAGAGTTTGATAATGTGTGGGAAAGTAGGTAAGAAAAAGAATGTATATCATGGTAAGGCTACTTCAAAATATTTATTTATTTACGGTTTTCTATTGATTGTACTGAGAAATGAAATCAATAATAAAAGAACCTAAAATTTGTTACCATGAAGTAGAAAATATTATAAATATCTAGTAGTGAACCACTTGTATACATGTATGCATATATATATATATATATATATATATATATATATATAACCAGCTCATTGGTCTAGTGGGTAGAGTGTTTGCCAATGGTCCGAGAGACCTGGGTTCTATCCCAGGTCGTGTCATACCAAAGACTTTAAAAATGGTACTTGATACCTCTTTGCTTAACACTCAGCAATATAAGGTACATATCAAGGGTTAAGTGAAGCAATACAGGGTAAGGAGTAGCACCCTCCCCTACACCTCAATGAAGTAGCTATTGAAAAGGGAGCCTTCTGGCCACGCTCAACTACGGTTGCCAACTACTTACTATCTATATATATATATATAGTAAAAATATATTAAAAACAAGTCATTTGTCATTTAATAAGGTTTTTACTTAACAAGTAGCTCTATTGATATATACTGAGCTCTGTTACAGTAAAGGCTGAAAGTCTACAGTTTGTCAATAAATTCTTACCCTTATCTCTCTCTCTCTCTCTCTCTCTATAAGTAAGGCGACCATAGTCGAGGGTGACCCGAAGGCGCCCTTTTCGATAGCTTACTACACCAATGTGTAGGGGAGGGCGCTACTCCTTTCCCTGGATTACTCCACTTTACCCTTGATCCGTACTTTATAATGCTGAGTGTTAAGCAAGAAGGCATCAAGTACCATTTTTTGAGTCTTTGGTATGACTCGACCTGGGAACGAACCCAGGTCTCCCGGGCTATTGGCGAACACTCTAACCGCTAGGCCAAGGTTCTGTCCATGCTGACTGCAGGCACATTCATAGCTGATAAGGCCAATGTGGGACAGGCAGGTATGTTTGCAGTGGCTATAGCTAAAGGTCTGGTGAAGGCTTGATGGCATAGCAGCGTAGTTCCTCCACAAATATACAGTACAGGGTGGAATGATAAAATTGTCATCCTAAAGAAAACAACACTACAGCTTTATTTTAAAACTTTTATTGAAAAAATCAATTCAGGTAACTTGATTATGTAGTAGAGCTGACATCTATTCAATGTAGCTGCCTTCAGCCTCAATCACCGCCTCGATACGGATCCAGAACTAGGAGCATGCCTTTTCTACAAGCGCCGGTGGGACCTTGGAGAATACTCGGCAGATGACAGCGATCAGGCTGGCTTTGGTGTTGTGGGAGGTCATGTTGGTGATGTTCTCGATGTATGACCAAACGAAGTAGTCCAGTGGGTTCAGGTCGGGGGGTGGGGTCCAGTAAGAGAAGGGTATAAAGTCATAGCACTCCTTCTGAAGCCAAGCCTGGGTCTCTTTGGACTTGTGGGCTGGCACCGAGTCCTGCTGCCAAACCCAGGGTCTGCCACTGGCCACCTGATTGCACCAGGGGATCACCACACTCTTCAGCACATCCAGGTACACTTTGGTGTTGACTTTCAAGCCAACTTCAAAGATGTGAGGTGGCATGATGTGGCCCTCACTTGAAACCACACCAAAGACCATAACCGTAGCCAGAAACTTTGTTTTCATCACCCTGGGCACATCTCTGTTATTTGTGGCAATCCAGATTTGCATTTTGAGGGTGCTGGCAATGGTCCTGTTGTCATAACTTGGATTGGTAGAGGGCATGAGTTGTACAGTGGCGCATCTCCGATCTCACTCGTTGAACCTTGTGTCACTTTCAGGCATGATAGAAAGCTCCTATCGCTTTTGGTATTTGTACACAACTGGCCAACTAGTAGATGGTCTGCAACAAAAAAAGAAAACCGGTTTTCATTAAACGGAAATGGAATCATGTCGTCTTTTCTAGGGCAACAATTTTATCGTTCCACCCTGTATATCAGTAAATTGTAATCCTTATATATCATCATCATCATCATCATCATCATCATGTTGTGCTGCTTTCATGGATTTTCTTAACTCTTTCTCGCCATCCTTCTCTATCATCCATGGCTTCTGGCAGTTCTCTCAGGCTACATCCAGTGTCCGTACAGAGCTTTTGTAGATAAGTTCTAACTGATCATCCATGTGAAGGGGTCCATTGGAGAATGTACTTATGAGTTCATCCTTGCTCTTCCAGCAGTGTTCCACATGTCTTGTTCGTCTAATTTAGATTTTCTTCAATATGAGTGGTATGTAGCCATACGGCAGCTGTTTTGTGGGATGCTGCTTCCAGGATTTGTTTAATATAGCTTGTAGCATACTTGTGCAATTGCCATCTTTTTCTCAATATGCTTAGTCAACATCCAAGTGCCACATCCATACAGTAGTATGGACATGATCGCTGCTTAGAAAAAAAATTGCATTTTATTTTATCGGATAGGTCAGACTTCCACATGACCAATAGCCAATCGATAGCTGTCCATGACTTTGCTAGTTGCATATTGATGCTCTTTTCAGTAGATGACATGCTGCTTCTGAGGTGAAATTGTCCGCTAGTTTCAGAGATCCACCATTTAGTGTGGAGATATCATTTTGATTACAGCGCGCACACACACACACACATATATATATATATATATATATATATATATATATATATATATACACACACACACACACACACACAGTCGCACACACATATATGTAAGTAATACCAAATTCATTCAGTTTAAAATTAAGTAAAAAAGATTCTTTATATTTATATAAATAAGTAAATTTTTTTACCTTTAATTGTATATTTGGTTCACTCTAGGAGACAATAATGAGTAATGAAAGACTTATCCATGGTTTCAATATCTATTTTTCAGCTTTTAATGATGTTTCTAAAATTCTTCATAGCATTAAATGAATATGACAGATATCCTCTTCCATCCTCAACTTGGGATTAATTATTTTCAGTTAAATGAACATTATATAAAGTAAAAAAATGAATAATAACACACATACACAACACATATGAAGGTATATCTAAGCAGAACAAATCTGTCTTTAGTGGCTGCTGCTAACAACTTTGGGGATCACAATGTCAACTTTTATTATTGTATAATGGTTAGTACATATTTACCCAACCCCTCCACTCGGGGAGGATATGACACAAGGTCAATTTTTTTAAGCGAAGTTTATAGGTTTGAATTCAGAGTTTTCGTTCTCCTAGACTAGTTGCCTCATCAAAGCTAAAGAACCTAGTCTGCCCTACTATTTATCCATAGCTGGAGGGAGAATTATTGGATTCATACCTTTCCCAAGGGTATTAGTGCTATGTGAAATGCAATTAGTCTCGTCCAGGATTTGAACTCATGTCGCCGTGTCCATTTCCTACGACAATAACTATTACACCATGGGCACCTTCATAATGGTTAGTAAGTTAGTTGTAATTAATCTGAAAGACGATGTTGTGAGTTCACTTGTTATTAGGTACATCATACTTCTAACCTTGTGCCAAATTTAATGTAAGCTCAGTTTTTAAGGGTGTCATTTTTTGAGATAGACTATCAAATCCATTGATAGTGAGCTTGATTCTCACAAGTGCAGCACATTTCTGATTTTATGTCATAATTAGTGTAGATTAATACTGAAATTAAATATATATTGACTAATTAACATATCTACCTGTTCTTTGGTTATTTTGATAATCAAGACAAATTTTAACTCATAATGACCTAAATCATTATACTGCATTGTCATCAATGTTTCGGTAATACTCGGTGTAGAATCAACTATTCGTATTAACTGAACATATACACACGTTATACTTGTTGTCCTTCATGCTGCTCTTGTTTAGGACTCTTGACCTGAACATCTAAGTACTGAGTGACTGTCTAGGAGATGCAGAGATGTCATGATAACAAAGAGTTATCATTCCATCAAAAAGGAAGCAACAAAGAATTCATAAGTTCTTCAGTGTATACTGTAGACATCAGGAAATATCACTGACCTCCCAGTCTACAATGCAATGAGGAAGGGCTATATGAGACAAAGACAGATCTCTGGCCATCAATCTATTTTCCATTTGAAAGTTATCGGCAGAAAATTCTTTTTTTTTTTCTTGATTTTTCTGAATTATATCTACATTAACCCTTTCTCAGCTGTACTCTTCCTTTTCATCAATTGTCATTTTTAATTTACCTCCCTTGAATGACAGAACAGTTTTATGATATTGACCTTTGGTGATCATATTGACTTATTGCCATTCTTGTCTGTCATCAACATTTCATACAGCCAATCTCACTACATAAGGTTTGAGCTTTTTAGAAAAAAAATGCCAGTTGTACATCTGTAAGAGGCTTAAAGAAGTCTTAAAAAGATTGCCTCATGTGACATCAAGAAATATGGCTACAATTTTATTTTCTTTTTTAACAGTGAATCAAAGAAATATATGTGTATAATGGGAAAAAAACAATCGTAGTAGAAGTTGATGAGACAGAAGAGTGATAAACTTGCTTAAGCTCTGTGTGCATGAAAGTGTTGAAATCAATGGACATTTGGTGTAAAACAAAAAGTGAGAAATATTTCCATGGATAACTCAGATTAGATTATAAATCATGATTTTAGTAAAGGTTGGCCTCCTAGTTCCAATCAGTAATTTAAAGTTTCAATCAGTGTTTGGTGAAAAACATTCATCATAGAAAAAATATGGGCGTTAATCTTGATGATGAGTTTACTATAAGAGTTTCTGAAATGTTTATCCAACCTAATCTCCAATTATCCAACAACAACAAGAAAAAAGGATTATTATGAGGAAAGATAACAAATCAGGGAGTATAGAATTATGCAGTTGCCGGAAAGATAGAAAATGATAATGGAAAAAAATATATTTCGTTCAATAAAGTTAATGATGAAAATAAAAAAATTATCTTTCATTTTATAAACCAAACAAATGTTTTTCAAGTGGGATAACTATCTGAGTATGATTTATATGTTGATAGTTTATGAAAGCTTTATGCCTAAAATACTATTAGGAATATATATATATATATATATATATATATATATATATATATATATATATATATATATATATATAAAACAAAAATTGTGGAATCATATTTATTGATAAATTAAAATACTCAAAAATAAATTGGAGGGACCCTTTTATCTGGCACATTTTCAACAAAATATACTGGAATTGTTTAAAAGGTAAGAATATTGAATCACAGTGGGGGGGGCACAATCTAAAAACAAGAACAAAAAAATAAAAAACCCAACGCCAACAATTCCCAGCCTATTCCTCAGACAGACAAAAGATGTTCTTTGGACCCAGCCTTGTGCACGACTGAGAAACACTCATCTGAATAGTTAGGCTGGTCACTATATATGCAGGACTAACTATTCAGATGACTGTTTCTCTGTCTTGCATAAGGCTAGGTCTAAAGAACATCTTGCCTTTTTAGAAGCTGTAACTATTTCACTATATTACCCCACCTTGTGCAGACAGAGAAGTCAATTTGACATTTTTTTGTCTGTTTGATGAATTGGATGGGAATTGTGGTAGTTGAACTTTTCTTTTTTTTTTTCAAATCGCACCCTCCTCCACTGTGATTTAATATTCTTACCTTTTAAACAATTCCAATGTATTTTTTGAAATTTCAGCAGATGAAAGAGTCTCTTCAATTTGCTTTTTAGTATTTTAATCTATTAATAAATATGATTTCCCTATTTTATTGAAATTAAATTTTTAGTAAAATTTTCCTGTACCAAAAATTATATATATTGGAGGTGCTCATGGTGTAATGGTTACTGTCATAGAAAATGGATGCAGCAAACCAAGTCCAATCCTGGACAGGGCTGTTTGCATTTCACATAGCACTAATACCCTTACAAAAGATATGAGTTTAATTTCTCTCCCTCCAGCCATGGGTAAATAGTAGAACAGACTAGACTCTTTAATCTTGGTATAGCAACCAGTGTAGGAAGAAGAAAATTCTGAATTCAAACCTGTTAAACTCTGCAATAAAAATTGATCTTGATTCACACCCTGCACATAAGGAGGGGTTGGAGATATATATATATATATATATATATATATATATATATATATATATATATTGGCAGGATAACAGAAATCAGAATGAGATATTTTGACCAATTCTTTTGGATACTTATGATAAAGAGTCAATGCAACATTCTGAACCATCTTTCCCCAACAAGTAGGATGAAAAGGTGGAACATATAAAGTACAGAATGTAAAATAGAACTGGATTTACATTACAAAAGAGCCATAAAGAATTGGATAGTACACTAGATTTAATAAAGATAACTTTGAAAATCAACCGTAGATTATCTTTCTCAAATTCTTAGGTTAAACCTTAGATTTTCTTTGTTCGTTAGAGTTATAGAAAAAAGTGTGGTAGAAACATATTTCGATGTAGATCAGAATTTTGTCTCATTTCTTTTCTTAGCATTGGTGGAGTTCAAAAATCTTCCTTGCAAAATAATAGAATCCTGAATTATTCAAGTTTTTGTAGATGCATAAAATTACAATAGAAAATTCTTTATTCATACATGAACAAATTAGCAAAAATTAATGTTCATTCTCATTTAAATATCCTTTTCTGATTTATTCTAATTCTTAATTACACCATGTTTGTGACTTCTGTGTTTTTATTATTGTAAGTCTTCAGAAAGAGTGATCTTATCTTGCCATCAGATCCGTTGGGTTCTAGATTTCAAAATAGGAATTGGCACCTGTAAGATAGCATTTTGCTTCAGTGATTTGTCTACATGGTTGAAATCCTTTGCATGTCCAAGTTATCTATTTAGAAGTTCATAAATATGTTTCTAAATACAGAAATAAAAATATAGACATGAGGATAAATACAGTCCCAACTAGACTTTTATGAAAATAGAGGTAGATATATCCTGTGATAAGCACTGTTTATATACAAGTGTGGTATTAGTGCAAACAAATACTTATATATATATATATATATATTCATACAAGTCTAAATATAAACATATTTGTATAGAAGTGTTGCTGAAACGTTTCACATATGTATAGCCATGTAAGTGTTTTATATAAACATACAACTTATGTATGTAAATGCAATTAAGTATGTTTGCCCATATATACAAACATGTAAATATATGTAAAACAGGTGCTTCAATTAGGGTAATGGTTAGCAATATAGGCTAGCACACTATTACTAGTGAGTTTCGTTCTAATTGAGCATACTGCACACGTCTCATTTAAGCTTTATATATATATATATAATTATTGAATCCATCCATCTATTATCTCTTAAGCTATGAATAAATAGTGGAACGGGTAAGGTTTTTTATCCATGGTATGGTAACCCTTCTAAGAGTAGGAAAATTCAAATCAGATGGAAAAAAAAGTTGGTGACTGTCGAGGGTGGCCCGAAAGGCTCCCTTTTCTGTAGCTACTACACCAAGGCATTAGAGAGGATGCTACTCCTTTTCCTGGATTGCTCCACTTTACCCTTGATCCGTACCTTATAATGCTGAGTGTTAAGCAAGGAGGTATCACGTACCATTTTTTAAGTCTTTGGTGTGACTTGACCTGGGATTGAACCTTGTTCTCCAGGACCATTGACCAACACTCTACCCACTAGGCCAATGAGCCAGTTTAAATCAGATGTACTCTGCTTAAAAAGTGAACTTTTTAATCCTGCCTATGGTGGAGTGGTTGAGTTAATGTTTACACAGCTTTCCTTTTCATTGTTAGTTTAATGGATATTCATATATATTATTGATAACTATGATAGAGACGATTGGTAGGAGAGGGTCAGGAAAATCCATGCTAGCAGCACGCCATCATGATGATGATGATTGATAACTATCTAAATACTGAAAATAAAACAAATATTTACATAATTCCACAAGTTAATTACCAAGCATCAATTTTTAGTCACATTCTTTGTTAATATACTAACTTCAGTGGTAGATATTTATCACATGAATCGGATATTATACAGGGAAATTTTCAGATTGAAGTTATAACAGTGTCAGGTTGGAGAATTATTAATCAATAATTTCCTTAGATTTGTTGTCTATATAAAAAAAAAACCAGTAAGAATAACAATGAAGAGTTAAAATATAAAAGACACATTTGATTTTAAGTCTTTTTCTGAATTTTTCTCAGAATCATCATCATCATAATCATGTCGTGCTGCCAGCACGGATATACCTGACCCTCTCTCACCACTTCTCCCTATTGTTCATCGCCTCTGGCAGGTCTTCAGAGCTACATCCTGTATCCTCACATAGTTGCTGTATGTATGTTCGAGCTGGTTGTCCTGCTTTTACTCGGTCATATGTGGGGGTCCATAGGAGTACATCACTTATGAGCTCTTCCCTGCTTCTCCAGCAGCGTCTTGCTCACCTTTAACTTTGAAATGCTGAATGTTAACAAACTAATTTTTAATAAAAATCTTAAAGAGATATTTGCCATAATAGTTTGATTTTCCAATGATTAATACACTGACAACCAATACTAATATACCATATCTTATATACTTACTACAATAAAATATTATATCCAAGAAACCTATCTTTGGAAGGGAATATATATATATATATATATATATATATGCAAATTTCATTCTACCTAATAGACATTTTATGCCTACATATTTTCTTTTGGATCTGTTCGAATTCCCGTATTACTTTTATCGTATTCGGGGGGAATTTTGTTACAGATTCTCCCCTGATGATGGCCCAAAGTCGGGCAGAAAGTACTAGGGATACATACAACTATGGACAATACCTAAATCAATTCCCCCCGAATACGATAAAAGTAATACGGGAATTCGAACGGATCCAAAAGAAAATATGTAGGCATAAAATGTCTATTATGTTTAATGAAATTTGCATTAACGAAGAAATGCTGCCTAAATATACATATATATATATATATATATATATATATATATATATATATATATATATATATATATATACACACACACACACACACACACACACACACACACACACATATATATATATATATATATATATATATATATATATATACAAGGAAACATTTAGCAATGTAAATATATATAGATATAATCAAAACGTCTTTTCTAATATCAAAGATAGATAAATACATAGAGTAATGAAGTTAAGTTTGGTTAGGTGAATGCAATTCTGAGCTAAAGATACAGTGATGTGTACAAAGGCAAGTTTAAAAATACCAAGATATTCAGTCTTTAAAGTGTACAAGTACATTTACAGGTACTCAAGTCGATTTGATATTTGCCGACATTGTCAGCAGAAGAAAATATTTATTCATGGTTTCTGATGTGCCAATTTACATATACTTATGTATGTATCCCTTTAGCTATACTCTTATTAGAGAGAGACAGATAGCCAAACAAATACAAACACACAGATATATATATATACATATATATATATATATATAAAACTAGCTTAAATAATAAATTTCTAATTGACAGAGCTGTCCTTTTGGAGTTGTGGGCCTAACTTTGAGAGGCTCAAGGTTCATAGCCAAGGTTAGAACCTTAGAGATATAACTAAAGTTTTATTATAGACTTTATATCTCTACAGTAGAATAGAAATCAGTCAAGAAATGTGTTTAAAAAACATATGTATTCACCCAACCCCACCATAGAAGCAGAATGCAACTCAAGGTCAATTTTCTAAGCAGAGTTTAATGGGTTTGAATACTGTATTTTACTTCTCATAGATTGGTTGCCATACCAAGGTTAAAGAATTCAGTCTACTATTTACCCATACCAAGCACGAAAATAGGTGGATGCATACCTTTCCTAACAGTAT
>CAUZXS010000500.1:105000-107500 GCA_963585895.1 Sepioteuthis lessoniana
ACCTAAGTTTTCCCGCTGAATTGAAAAAAAAAACAAAACAAATTCAATTTTGTTCTTTTTTTATGGTGTATTTGCCCTTCCCTCATTTCTTGAGCTTCACTTGTTATTACAGAATGCATAGTTTCTATAACAACATTCTCAATGATAGGAGAACAAGGATCATGAAACAAATATCAACCATTTTGGTCATGTGACTTACCATTGTCATGTTAGATTTGTATTATTTATTCACTTTTTGTGTTAACTTTGAAAATTTTTATTTCATGATAAATTTTCATTTTACTTTCTCCTGTTTGTACTCATTCTAGATAAATAACCTAAGATTATTTATGAAAAGATACGTAGATTTAACAATATCTATGCTTAGCTTAGTATGGTATAAGGCTAATAAAAAAGTGAAAACGGGTAGAATGAGTGTATTACAGCAATTTCCTAAGTGGAAAGAACTTACCTACCTGTCTGCTAAGAAAATCTAGTTTTAAAATCCTTAGTTTTTATCAGGACTCAAACAATAACTTATGATCATTGTAGAAAACAGTCCTATTTCATGATGTTGATTTAACAATATCTATGCTTAGCTTAGTATGGTATAAGGCTAATAAAAAGAAGAAAACAGGCAGAATGAGTGTATTACAACAATTTTCTAAGTGGAAAGAACTTACCTACCTGTCTGCTAAAAAAATCTAGTTTTAAAATCTTTAGTTTTTATCTGGACTCAAACAATAACTTACGATCATTGTAGAAAACAGTCATATTTTATGATGTAGGCCTAAATATTTACAAAGCTTAGCTTAGTCTGGTGCAAAATTAAAAATGTACTCAATGAGTATTGAACTTGATGCAGAAATAATGGTATGTGAAACTGATATGCCAAAAATCACTACTTAGCTTGCAAAAAATCATTGTTTAATGTAATTAAAAGACACATAGCCCTAACCCATTTCTGACTGAGTCAGGCTCATAAAAACATGAATTTTTTTTTATGCTGCATGTTCCTAACCCTACTTTTCTCTTCTGGCCCTGTGCTATACTCAGCTAAAGTTTGTAAATAACAAAAACAAAAGATCAAGTATAACATTTATAGGATTCAGTGTTATTTTTTATTACATTTTCAATAAGCTTGCATTAAAAAATATTTGAATAGTTATTTTATTAAAAACATACACATTAAATACATGTATTATTAGAACAGGTGATCAACAAAATAATTGAAATGTTATTCAAGCAAGTTTACATCACAGATCTAACTCTTATATATATATATGGAGGCATAGGTGAGGTAATGGTTAGTGGTACAGAAAACAGAATCAGCTGTTTATATTCACTTCAAAATAATGCCCTATGGAAAGACATAAATCTATTTCTTCTCCTCCCACTCAGCTATAGGTAAAATAGTAGTATAATCTGTCTGGGTGAAGGAAAACTCTAAATTCAAACCCCTGCCAACTTATCATGAGCTTGCAAAGAAGAATAAGGATCATCACTCCCTATATCTTACAGACAATGGGTTTTAAGGACTAAGTCTTGCATTGTACTGGTTGGTTGGGTTTTATGGCATATCAACCATTGTAGGTTATTTAATACCAAATCCTCTTTATACATATATATTAAATATATATGATTTGGTTTGATTGGGTTTTATGGCATATCAACCATTGTAGGTTATTTAATACCAAATCCTCTTTATACATATATATTAAATATATATGATTTGGTTTGGTTGGGTTTTATGGCATATCAACCATTGTAGGTTATTTAATGCCAAATCCTCTTTATACATATATATTAGATATACTGGATTACGTTTGGTTGGGTTTTATGGCATATCAACCATTTTAAGTTATTTAATGCCAAATCCTTTTTATACATATATATTGAATATATATGATTTGGTTTGGTTGGGTTTTATGGCATATCAACCATTGTAGGTTAATGTCAAATCCTCCTTATACATATATATTAAATATATATGATTTCTAAACACATTTCATAGCTAACATTTTTAAATGAACCCAAGATCATTCTTTGGCACACAGTTACCCGGTTTCAAGTATTTCCAATACAAATATATCTATTAACTACTAATCATTTGTTTGAACACAGCTAAATGATTTCAAGTATAGCTATGTAACACAAACAATTTAATATCAGTCATTTGTTTGCACATAGTTAAATGGCTATAGATATTATTTGTGAGAGGATAATTTGCAGGTAATTTTATTCTTAAATAAGTTAGAACTAATTTGTTTGGACACAGGTACTGCTATAATTTCTACTCAGTTAAATGGTTTCAATTGTTGTGATCTAACACAAATATTTCTATTTAATATGAATCATTTGTTTGTACACAGTGAAGTGGTTTCAAGTATTGTTATTTAACACTAATTATTCCATTCAACACTGTTTACATATAGTTAAATTGTTCCACTTATTGTTATGTGTCATTAACAATTCAATTAAACATCTGTCACTTGTTTACACACAGTTCAATTGTCAAACA
>CAUZXS010000501.1:0-40000 GCA_963585895.1 Sepioteuthis lessoniana
ATTGTTTGCCAGGCAATTCTAGATTGTCTATCTTCCACCGAGTCTCTAATCTTATCTATCTGATTTTGAATGTATTCTGTCTGTTCCTTTATATATATGCCTGTTAATTGATATTGTGCCGTTTTTAGTTTTAAGGCATTTGTGTTTGTTGGGTTTTTTCGATAGTTTTTGGAGGCTGTTTTCACTAGTGCACGTTTTTCTCTCACCGCTAAAGTTTCCCATGGGACTCTATATTTAGTTTTAATTTTTGTTGGAATGTATTTTGCTGCTGCCTCGAGGTGTGCATTGACGAAATTTTCGTATTCGTCGTTTGGTGTACTTTTTTTCGGTGCGAGGCATACTCCTCTTTTGAGGGTGTGTCCACCGATCACCGAATAGTCACGGCGAAAATACGGTTAAGCCTACGAAAAAACGACAAACGAACAGCGACCACCAAACACTATGACTGGGCCCTATTAAACAACAAAGATGTAAGAGATAAATACGTATTAGAATTAAGAAACAGATTCGAAACACTACAAGTAGCAATACTTGTAACCATTTCATTGAATGCAAACAAATGATCAATATTATATAGAATTATCAGTATTAAACAATAACAATACATGTGATGCAATATATATATATATATATATATATATATATATATATACTTTAAGAAAAACAACAAAAACGGTCACATAGGATTATAAATTTATTTCCATCCTGTTACGCATTTTTGAAATTTCCAAAAACACGAAAAAAAATGAACAGGACTTCTTCAGATATTTTAGATAAAAAAAAACTAGAATAGACACAGAAAAAGTGGGAGGGGATAGAAGAGGGGTGAAGAGTTATCTCCCCATTAAGCCCACTTCCGTTTTAAATTTTAATTTCGGTTAGAAATGTAGTAAATTTATTTTTAAAAAATTTTTATTTTTTAATAACATTTTGACCTAAATTACAGATTTTTTATTAAATTAGATTTAAACTTTAATCAATAACCTGACGTAATGATGCAGTAATAGATATATTAAACTAAAACAAATATTTAATTTATTTAAAATATTTTAAAATTTCAAAACTATTTAGAAACCATTAATCAGTTACACTTTTTATGAGTAGTACGTATGTATTATATGTATTTTCACAATTTTCTATCTAACATTTTATTTTATTTATTCATTTACATTAATTCTCAATTTAACTCTATGCTTTTAAAAAAAAATTTTGTTAATTATCTATAGTTTAAATTTAGCCATATATATATATATATAAATTTAGCCCTATATATATATATATATATATATATATATATATATATATATATATATATGTATATATATGTATAAATTTAGCCATATATATATATATATATATATATATATATATATATATGTATATATATGTATAAATTTAGCCATATATATATATATATATATATATATATATATATATATATATGTATAAATTTAGCCCTATATATATATATATAATTCATTTTAAAGTAAAATTACTAGCTAATTTTATTTATATGTGTGCAAATGAATGACTGATGTTAAATCAAATTGTTAGTTAAATCGTAATTCTTGATACCATTTAACTGTGTGCCAAAAAAAATGAGCTCAGCCTCGTTTTAAAATATTATCTACAAAATGTGTTTACAAATCATATATATTTAAAATATACGTATAGACAGAATTTGATTGTATTCCCTGCAGAGGAGTAACCGCCTCCAAAAGGGGTTGTTCGGGGTATGACACTTGACTGCATCTGATGATAAGGTTCCAGTACTGGAGATCTAGGAGAAGTGGAGTACCTCTTCGTTGCCATTACTCCCAGTTCCACTTTGACCTAGCGTAGCAGTACCTGTTAGATTTATTTAAAAAATATTTGTATTTGATTAATCCGGGTGCTAAATAAATAAATAGAAATAAAAACTCTAAAGAAACAACTAGAAAAATATATAAATGAACAATGAATGCAATTCCCTAACCTCTAAGCACCAAATAACTGTATACGAGTTGACTTGCTTTTAGTTTAATCAGTCAACTAACACTACTTCCGATGCGTTCCATAAAACAAATATTTTAGGGAGTGATTCTCCTGACGTCATTTCTTTTGGGCGTCTTTTCCTTATGATTTTAATAAATATAATTCACGTCAGTCCTTTTTGTTTTTTTTAATAAGACTCACCTAGTATCGAATCATTTTATCTATAGAATATATTTATTCGGACACACATCAGTGATTACCCTAGTATAAACGTCGTGACCGCTAAGAGTGAAAGGTAAAATAACCGACACCCTTCTGACGTCACGTCTTGGGAGTGCGTAAGTTTTCTGCCAGGAATTTAACTTCACGAACGTGATATGAAGAAAAGAACATGTCTGTTTATTAATAGATGCATGGGTAGGTCACTTATTGGTTTATACAAGAGATTTACATCTTTACCTGCCTATTTAGTCAAGAAAATAAACCGGGATGACTTTCCTTGAATGCTATTTTTAGGTAAATTGGGTGAGGTGTATTTTTAAAATTCTATATTTAATTTCGGACCACTGATAATCAATATTTACTAATTTTTACCTTACCTTCGTTCAGTATTAAGCTACAGTTATGCGGTACTCAGGAAGCTAGAATGTATTTTACGAGTAAATGGTCTGTCAGACGTCGTTCTTCTTAGAAAGCTCTTGAGACAATTAATTTACTTTCTCTACATGGAATGAATTTTTTTTTTCTATTATGATTTCATTTACCTATTTTTAAACGATTATAGTTTTTTTTTTTAAATTATCTTTTTTGTTTCATTTTTCTTTTATTTTTCCCCCTCCTATCTCAAATCTATAGTTTTCTTTCTTTTCCTAATTGATATTTTTCTTTCTTTCTGCCTTTGTTTCTTTTTTTTTCTTTCATGATTCATTACTTTCTTCTTCTTTCAGTCTTTGTTTTTCCTCCTTTCCCCACTCTTCTTTCTTTCTTTCTTTTATTCTTTCTTGTACTTTCTCTTTGTTTTTGTTGTGTGTGTGGCCAATATAAAAATAGAGAAAATACTCACACACAGATAAGAATAGTTTGATGTATATATAGGGTGTCTCAGTATACATGGGACCCATATATATGTTAATGACTCTACTTATAATAATGTTGTATTTTTTAAAAAATTTTTTGTTTCAGATTTGAAAATAATATACGATAACAACTATTATACCTCAATCAAAATGCCTTGGACAAGAGAGAAAAAATATTTTGCTTCAATCCTTAGTTGGAAACAAAATCGTTCGAAATTTTTCTCAAAATAGATGCAGCCCATTAATAGGATGATGATTTATTACAGAGACAAGAAACTTGAAAAAAGATTGCATGTCCTGGAAGCTGATTTTATAATAATTAAAAAAATACATTGATTTGATTTCTCTTACTCAAAGGATGCATTTTTTTTTACAGGACGTGTTCAAAATGACCGCCACTGGACTTGTCTCAGTAATAAATCTTTATCATATTACTGGATTGCGTCTATTTCGAGACACTAAACAACCAATTCATCCTCTACATATATATATATATATATATATATATATATATAAAAGCTGAAATAGGTATGTCAGATTTATATGACCAGATACATATATTTGAGTGCGAGAGAGAGAGAGAGAGAGAGAGAGATGGGGGGGAGTCTCCGTGGCGTTGTGACTAACGTGCGAAATCGTAGTTAGCGAGTTCGAACACCAGTCGCACCACTCACTTTCGAACTAGTACTCTTTGGAAAGGCATGAGTTCCCTAATCCCCCCCCACCGCAACTATGGGTTAAATAGTAACACAACTGTCTATCTACAAAGACGGCTTTTGTATTGGAAAAATCACGATTTATATGCCATTAAACAAACAAGAGACATGAACAGATACATAGATTCAAAGAAATGAAATGCCAAAATAAAACCATTTCACATTTTCTTGTGGACGTAAAAGAAACGGTGTTTTCCTCCCAATGATATTACACAAACAGATGTTATGTATACCATATATATATGGAAAAAAACGATTTGTGAGGCAAAATATACAAATTGACAAATACCAATTAGAAAAAAAATTGCTGTCTTTATCAAGTTATACTACTGGGGATACATTAACTTGGCTAAGTTTTTATTGATTTTATATATATATATATATATATATATATATATATATATAGAGAGAGAGAGAGAGATCTATAACCTTTTATTGCATATGTGAGAAGCGTGTTAGAAAGGAAGAAAAGCGATTAGTATTTATTTACTTAATCCAGTTTGGTACAAGGCTTGTAATAATCACCCAGTGTGAGTCGAACTCACTAAAAATGGCCTGCAAGACTAGGCCGCTAAACATTGCACGACAGAAGATACACAAAAAAGGGGATAGTACATGAGGAATATGTTGTTCTCTGGTTTTATTTTTAGCGTTGTTCGACTCGATCAATAAATATTCTTCCTATATTTAACATTTGTCTCGAAGATTTCTATCAATAAAATCATATGGTTCAGAGTATAGGCAAAAATTTATGCGTTGGCGTTTGGGTCTGATCTAGATCTGTATTATTAAGATGGATGGATGGATGGATGTGGACGTGTGTGAAGAGAGCAACTTGAGTAGTAATTTACGAAGCTTTATTTCGACAAAACTCGAACTCACTCGTGTAGCTTTGCTAGTCCAGCTTCCAAACCATTACACCATCAGAGACCAACTTAAGTATATATATATATATATATATATATATATATATATATATATATATATATATATATATATATATATATATATATATATATATATATATATATATATATATATATATATATATATATATATATATATATATATATATATATATAAAAGGAAAGAAAAACCTTTAAAAATTCTTCTTTTTTTTTTTTTTTTGTAATATTTATTTCAGCAAACCGTATATTTAAATGTTAGATCTGCATCTTCAGACAATATATATATATATATATATATATATATATAGGAAAATAGTCTAAGGATTAGACTAAAAGGTAATAATCCAAAGAGAATGCGGAATATCCACTGGAGTGCTCCATGTCAATGGCTGTCGAATATATAAATAATTTCAGATTGAAAACATATTGAGACTCACGTGCAGAGCAAAAATATTTTTTATATTCATTAGATGGACAAAATTTAATTCTTTTTCGTCGATCTCTCTCCCCCTCTCTCTCTCTCTCTCTCTATATATATATATATATATATATATATATATATATAAGAAGCTAGACGGCAATTACACAAGAATGCTGCGAGCAATATTGAACAAGTCCTGGCGGCAACACCCCACAAGGCACCAACTATACGGCCACCTGCCTCCCATCACGAAAACTATCCAAGTTAGACGAACCAGACATGTAGGACACTGTTGGAGAAGCAGGGACGAGCTCATAAGTGATGTACTCCTATGGACCCCCACATATGGCCGAGCAAAAGCAAGACGACCACATCGGACATACATACTGCAGCTATGTGAGGATACGGGATGTAGCCCTGAAGACCTGCCAGAGGCGATGAATGATAGGGAGAAGTAGCGAGAGAGGGTCAGGGATATCGGTGCGAGCGGCACGACATGATGATGAGATATATATATATATATATATATATATATATATATATATATATTGGGCGAATGTATTCCCAACTGATTCTGGGTGAGTCCATCTTTCCTGTGTAAACGAATTGATATACTTTATGACTTCAGTCCTATGAAATGAACTCGACCAGCCGAGATCAAATCCTTGAAGAATCTGTTCACATTTTTATTTCGTGCTAATTTCCTTGGGAAAAGGCATGAATCTTTCTTTTCTCTGCCCTGCTATGTTTAAATAATTGGACAGACAAGGTCTCTTTAGCCACGGTAAGGTACCCAGTCAAAGGGAAGAGATAACCTAAAGAATTGTTGGCAACGTTATGTAATTAACTGCTCCGTTACTATAAAAATATATATATATATCTAAGCTAGGTGGGTTTTCTCCCTTGGCTGATTCCACTCTCTAGAGGCCACGTATAGCATATTTAATTAGTCGATACACCTTTAAAACCAATCACTGGCCCGTATACGTTGGCGTCAGATTGTATAGCTTTCTTTCAGCTGATATCCGTAACGAAGCGGACATTACAGGTTCTGTATTGAGACTTGGCCTACCGGGTCGAGACACACTTCGGCCAAGCATGTTGCCTGATATGCGGATCAGGTCGCGTGTGTCTTGGCTTTTGTGGCAGCTGTTCGAGGCCTCCTGACATGGGTTCCGGAAAGTCAGCATTCATGTTACGTGCGCTAAGACCGGTTTTCCTGGGGATGGGCGTCTCCCTGGCTTTAATCCTCTCCGGATGGGCTAGTTTATTGCCTGGGGCCTGAGGGACTCCTTTTTAGCGGAAGATCAACGGAGCCCGAAGTATTTTTTGGAATGCCAAGTGTGTTTAGTCTACTCCCTGCGTTCGAACTCTCCTTAAAAAGGCCTGGTGCATTAGGTGGGGCGCTAAAATTGTTTCTGCTTCAATATCCGCTGTAAAAACGTGGAGAGCCGTATGAAAGTAAGTAAAACATTAACATATTCAACAATTTCACCAAGGACTTCAGTTAAGTGGACTAATACATGTTTTATTTTTTATATAATGCCTCGAGGAACTCCCACGCGGAAAATGAGTTACTAAAGGATAACGGAGGTGTCAAATAATTTATAAACATTTATTATAGAGACTAAGCAAAAGAATTTCCCACACTTATTAGATGACAGAGACTCGAATTTTCTCGATATTATATATATATATATATATATATATATAATTTTTCTCCTTCAACCAGCAGCTTTTTTTTTACCAATGGACTACTCTGTATTACTACAGATATATAATCAGGGCTCAAGATTAACGTTATCCTGTAGTCTTATCGGGCCACTAGCCCAATAAATAGTGTTTGCTGGGAGACCGGGGTTCAATTCCAGGTCAAGTCATACCAAAGACTCAAAAAAAGGTTCTTGATGCCGCCTTGCGTAACACTCAGCATTATAAGGTAAGGATCAAGGGTAAAGTGGAGCAATCACGTACACCTCGGTGTAGTAGCTATTGAAAAGGGAGCTTTCGGATCACCCTCGACTTCGGTTACCAACTTAAATTACTAAAATATTCGTTGGGGACAACACACGAGAAAGTCCATTTAAAAAAAAAATGGAATAAATATAATCAGGGCCGACCAATTGTACCAATTCCTTCAAATTGGGCTAGAGTGTAATCTACGCTCAGCTCGTCAAATAAATGCAAAAACATATTGTAATATTTATATTTCCTTTTTGGCTTCCACACATCCTAAGGCCGCCTCCGAGTATAACACACTATTAAAAGATAAAATTTTTTCGCTGATTTTTTTTTCTAACAACTGACTCTTAGCGTCCGCAGTTTTCTTTATTTGGACTTTTATAAAAGCTTTGACATGAACTAGAATAAAACCATAATAATCAGGTTTTATTTCATTTCATATGATTTGTACTTTTTTCTAACATCAATTAAAAAAAAGTTGTTTTCGACTTTCTACTTGAAAATTTGCCTTTTCTTTTTTTACACACAAGCAAGAAATCATTTTTTTTTTTTTTAATAAAAAAAAACTTCCTTGTTTAATTGTTGTTTCATTTTTTTTCTCAGAAAACCCGAAAAATAACAAGCAAACATTTAAAAAATACTCCGCGCATACAAGACTAAACAGACCGACATAAACATTTATTTCCTATGATGAATTTTTTAAACTGTAACAACTATTGATAATAAAGATAGAAAGAGAAGAAAAAAACATTTAGATTTCGAGACAGTTCTGGAATAGTGGTGAATAACGCCTGGAATCCTAGAATCGTCTGATTTGCTCATCTTGAATTAAATAACTGATTATTTTATCAGTGTATTTGCTAATATATCACACACACACACACACACACACACACACAAAACGCTTTTAAATTTGTGGATAGATATTTTGCTCCCCCCCCAACAACGAACTTTTAGAGGCCGCAGTTTTCTTTCTTTTATAATATTATAAAAGCTTTGACATGATCAAGTATCAAACCCCAATAATCTGGTTTCGTTTCATTTCATACGCTCTATACTTTTACTAGCATCAATTAAAAATGTTGTTTTCGACTTTCTGCAATGACTTGAAAAGTGTGTGTGTATGTGTGTATTCGAGCTAAAAATGGTTATTCTTTTTAAAATAAAAACCTTTAATTAATCGATATTTCATTATTTCTTAAAACAAACATGGAAATTCCAATTCCAAATTCAAGACTAAATAGACATAAAAGAATTTAATTGTTTTAATTGTCACAAACAACTATAGATGATAACGAAGTAAATAAAAAAAAAACTCATTTTGATACAGTTCTGGAATAGAGATAAAGATCTAGTTTTCATTCTCTAAGGTCAGTTGCCATACAAAGGCTAAAGAACCCAGTCGGTTCTACTATTTGAGGTGAAGGCATGGTGAACAGATAGATTCATGTTTTATCCAATGGCATTAGCGCGAAGTGAAACACCAAGAACTTCGTCCAGGATTTGAACTTTGATAGCCGACTCCATTTTCTACGACGATAACCGTTATGCTAACCACATCAATTAGATTTACAGAATGGATTATGCTCGTACTTCGTCAACTTGGCTTTGAATTCAGTATAAATTGCTAAGTTCAAAGGTTATTGACTTTTTTTCCGGATAAAAAGTGCCGGACAATCGGTGGATTTACGGTCGAGGGTTGAGTTCCAATTTATTAGAAATTAGCAAATAGATTTTGGTTTTATATAAATTCCTGGGATCAAGTTACAGTCGAAGAATGGTTAATCTGTTGGTTGAAGTATAACGAGGCAATAAGACTTGGTGAAATGAACGCCTGTTGCTTGGCGACGGTTGTTTGAAGACAACAAGGGTAATAGCCAATTAACAATCTATCCAGACAAATGTACGAGGGAAAAGAGACGATGCAAGAGACGAATAGAAAGGGAGATAGGGAGAAAGAGAGTAAAATTGAAAGAGCGGGAAAAAGGAAGCAAAAGGGAGAAAAATTGAGAAAGTATATGTATGCATGGATGTATGTAATCAATATATATATATATATATATATATATATATATATATAATCTCGTTAATTAGCGTAACTGTTATCGACATGGGAAATGGAATCGGTGACCCATGTTCAAATCCAGGATAAGGCTGTGTATGTTTCAAGGATTAATCTTCATCAGCTAATGCCGTAAATTAGCACAAAGAGGGTATAAGGCTAGACATAACTGGGTGGGCAAGGTGATTCACTGGGAATTGTGCAAGAAGTTTAAATTTGAATATATGAACAAATGGCATATGCACAACCCGGAATCCGTCCTAGAAAACGAGACATACAAAATTCTTTGGGATTTTGAGATACAAACGCATCACGTTATCCAAGTCTCTTCTACGCCAGCTATGAGTAGATAGTTGAGAAAACTGGATTGTTTAAGCCGTGGTAAAGTAACTGATCTAGGAGAAGAAAAACTCTGAATTCAAACCGGCAATACTCCGTTGAAAAATTGACCTCGTGTTACATCCTGAACATGACGGAGAGATTTGGCAAATATATTCATCTCGGCATTCTAATTCCAGTAATCCTCTCTTCCTTACTTACTAGATGTCAGAGCAGATGAGTGAATTGCTCTGAACACAAACAACACGGCCTATTAAACTCATATTTAATAAAAGTGAAAATACATGCATACATATATAAATTTGTTGTCGGTCCAACAAGAGAAAAGTAAATATTTTAAAGGGATTAGGTTCGCAAATGATTCTGAATTTAGTATTTTGGGATTTGATTTTATAAAATTCTGCTCTACAAATGTTTCTGACTTCATGGTCCTACTCAGGAGACTAGTTAAGGTTTGAAGCAGAAACGACCATAGCCATTATTAGCCTCCTGAGGACTAGGAAGTCTGAAACAAGTCAGCTTAGTCGACTGGGGCTATAGAATCGATCGACTACATCTCATCAGAGGGGTAAGACCCTCTCCAAACGAGTGCCCTGGATATGACATTAAACCATCAGATGGTGAAGCTCAAGCCTTGGAGATCTGGGTAATATAGAGTACCTCTTCATTGCCATTGCTCCCAGGTCTACTCTGACCTGGAGTAGTAGCACCTGATAGAGCCCTATGGGTCAAATAGAACAAACTGTGTGCAAGCAAATAACTGATGTTACATTGTGACTGTTATATAGCAATACTTGAAACCATTTAACTGTGTGCAAAAACGAGCTCAAACTCGCTTAAGAATGTTATTTACAAAATGTGTTTACAAATTATATATATATATATATATATATATATATATATATATATATATATATGTACAAACAGAGTTTGGCATCAAATAACCTATAATAGTTGAAAGCCATAAAACCAAACCAAACTTGAAAACAAGTGTAGAGCACAAATATATGAAATAAAAAGCTAAAATATCATTTCAGTTGTGAAAGAGTGCACAGAATTTAATCAATGATCTTACGCTTCTGAAATGAACGAACTGAAAGTGCATATTCGACTGGTAATTTTGTGGAAGTTTAAGAATAGCAAAAACGCCACAGAAACAGACAGTTTCTAGTGTTCATGGCCAAGGTGTCATTATTGACTGACTAATCAAAAACTGGTTTTCAAAGTTTCGTTCTGGTGATGAACGCAAAGCCGGAGGCTCTACAGATCTTGATCAAGACGTTTTAAGAGAATTGGTAGAATGCAACCCACACGAAAGTACTCGAGAATTAGCCCTTGACCTCAACACATCCAAATCCACAATCTACCGCACTTGAAAAACTTAAAATGGAGCAAGCTGAACATTTGGGTTCTTCATACTCTTTGTGAGAAGAATAAAGATTGCATATAATTTACAAGTCTTCTTTTATAGCAGAGAAATCACCCGTTTCTCAAGAATACGTATCTAAGCAGGTGACTATGTTCAAGGCAAAAGATAGTGAATTGACTAGGATAAATCTCCACAGCCTACCCTAAAGACGGAGATTCATAGAAAATAAAGTTAGCTTGTGTATTATTTTTCTTTGCGAGTTTTTCACCATAGTTTTAATATATATATATATATATATATATATATATATATATATATATATATATAATCATAATTCTGGAGTGAAAAAAAAAAACAGATGATGCAATTTGTAAAAATGAATAAATAAATATCACGCAAACTGATATCTGGGCGAGATTATATGAAAAAAAAAAAAAAAGAAAAGACTAAAAACATACGTACTGCTTGAAAATAATCAACCAATATCGCAATATCTAGTCAAAAAAAAAAAAAATGACAGAGTTACCTAAGCTGAAACGTAAAAGTAGTCAGTGTACTAAAATGTCGTTTGGGCTAACCCTCTTTGGTCAGAATTATCTTGATGATCCAGTCTGACTCTCTCTCTCTTTCTGTCTCTCTCAATATATATAGATAGATAGATAGATAGATAGATAGATAGATAGATAGACTACGTTTAGAATATGATTACCAAATGATTATTAAATGGTTATTATAATCTATCATTTACAAATGAATCATTGCCCAATCGGCTGGGGCTGTTGAATACACCGCTTGCACCTCTGCAGATGGGTAAGACCCCCCCCCCCGACGAGTGTCCTGTTATGACACTAAACAATCTGATGGCGAGGTTCCAGTGAGGCTGGAGCTTTGGAGAATGCAGAATACCCCTTTACTGCCATCGCTCCGAGGTCCACTCTGGCCCGGAGTGGTAGCACCTGATAAGGCCCTATCTATGGGTTATAGAGAACTAACGGCATACTTATGCTAAACTGAATTGTTTGATTAAACTGAATAGCTTGAAATAGGAATGTTTTTGACAATTAAACCGTACTTACATTTAAACTGCTTGCTTATGCTAAACGAAATTACTTGAAATAGAACTGTTTTTGACATTGAAACTGTATTTACACTAAACTGAGTTGTTTAACATAGAACTGTTTTGTTATTTAACTGCGTGTAAACAAAATCTGTACTTATACTAAACTAAATTAGCTGAATTAGAACTGCTTGACTAAACTGAATAGCTAGAAAGAGAATTGCTTTTCACAATTAAACTCTACTTACGTTTAAACTGTGTGCTTATGCTAAACTGAATTGTTTGAAATTGAACTATTTTTGACATTGAAATTGTACTTACACTAAACTGAATTGTTATATATAACTGTTTGAATAAACTGATTAGTTTGAAATGTTTTTGACACTTAAACTGTGTACTTATGCTAAACTGAATTGTTTTAAATAGAACTGATTATTTGTATAAAAATGGATTTGGCGTTAAATAACCTACAAAGGTTGATATGCCATAAAACCCAACCAACCAAAAAATGAATCAAATTTCGACATTAAATAGCTTATAAGAAGTTGATATGCCGTTACACATCCAAACCAAACCCATACTAAATCAAATGATAAAAATCAAAATTGTTAATTATAAGGATGAAAAATAAAAACAAATAAAATATGCTATTGAAGTTATTAATGTGTAAAAACAAATAGATCAAAATGGCGACGAAAGACCGAGATATGTTGTAAAAGATGAGTTTATAGGGGCGATTTTGGGTCTTTTGTAAATTACAGGAATATAGAGTAATAAAAATGTAACTAAAATTTTAAAAAAGATGAAAGAAAATACGCATCGAAATTGTTAATAAAAAATAATGATAATAATGCACAAGGCTTCATCTAAAAATAAATAAAAAGGTGCTATTAACGCTACTTGTGTGTAAAAACAACAAACATGACCCCAACAGATTGAGAGACAAAGTAAAGGATGTATTTAAAAGTCACTATTGTTCTTCTAGGAGAATGGCTTTGGTATTAAATAACCTAAAAAGGTTGATATGCCATTAAACAAAAAAACCAAAAAATTTAAAAGTGCGATTTCGGCCTTATACAAAATTATTTTAGTAACTTACTAAGCTTTTTGCTTAGATGTGGCACAAGGCTGTGTGAATTGGGCACTTAATGAGACTTTTACTCGAGAAGATTTGCTAATTATAACTTGCAAACCATTAAGATACCGGAAGTGCCCAATGCAATTATTGTAAATCATATCCTTGAAAAGTATCTACAATTAAAAAAGGTAAGATGCCAGTTATAATAATAATTATTATTATTAATACAAGACTAGGCAGAGCTTGGTAGGAAAGGTGATAGACTCAGGCAACAGATAACAATTTGACCATCCTGATTAATAATATATGCATAAACCAGAATCTCTCCCAGAAAATTAGATGCATAAATTCTCTGAGACTTTGAGATATAAATGGATAATCTAATCCTGGCTTAAAGGCAGGACGTAGTTTCAGCTGATAAGAAAGAGATTTGTCAGATCGTGGATTTTGTCGCTAGAGTGGACCAATAACTGAATATAAAAAAAACCCGATATATAGACGAATATCTAGACCTTGACCGAGAGCTCAAAAAGCGGTGGCACATGAAGGTGACGGTACTATTGATTGTAATTAGTATCTTTGGAATAGTTCCCAAAGGCCTAGAAAAGAGATTTAGGTATCTGGAGATCAGAAGGAGAACCGGCTAAGATACTTAGAATAGTCCTGGGGATCTGAGGAGACTTGCAACCACTTACAATTCAGTGAAAGACAACCTGGTTGAGCTGGCGTCGTTGTCGTCAGCAATAATATAAGACTAAACTCGACAGTCCACTGGGAACTGAGCAACAAGTTTAAATTTGACCATACGAACAGATTGTATATATACAATCGGGAATCCGTCCTAGAAAATGAGACGCACATTTTTTTTATTTTTTTTTATTTTTTTATTTTGAGATACATACGGGTCATCTAATCTCCGCCAGACGACCAGACCTAGAGATAGTCAACAAAAACAAAAAAGAAGAGAACCTGCTGAATTGTGGATTTTGCCGTTCCGGTCGACCACAAGGTAAAACTGAAAGAAAGCGAACTGGGTGATAAGTATCTACGCCTTAACTGAAAACCGAAAAAACTATGGAACATGAAAATGACGGTGATACTAATTGCAATTGGTGCGCACGGTACAGTTACTAAAGGATTGATGCAGAGACTAGAGGACTTGAAAATAAGAGAACGAGTAGGGACCATCCAAACTACAGCATAATCGATAATACGCAATCGATAATACGCAACAGAATAGCAACTGTACCTCATGCGGAGAAAGAGCTGAGACGATTAATCACATCACACGAAAAGAGAACAAAACCAGGCATGTTTGGGTAGCAAAGGTGATCCGCTAGGAATTGTGCAAGAGACTGAATTTTGACCATACTACCAAATAGTATATGCGCAAACCAAAATCCGTCCTAGAAAATTAGATGCATAAGATTCTCTGGAATTTTGAAAAACAAACGTATCACTTAATCACTGAAAAGATAGATAAATACTTCGACCTTGCAAAAGAATTAAAAAGCTATGAAACATGAAGGTGACAGTGATAGCAACGGAGTGGAACAGTCCCCAAAGGCTGGGAAAAAATCTGGAAGAATTGGAAATCAGAGGAAGAACCGACACCATCCAGAGTACAACGTTGCTGCGACCGGCCAGAATACTCAGAGGAATCCTGGAGACCCGGAGAGACTTGCTGTCACTCAGACTCCAATGAAAAACCACCAGCTAATACTGGTGTGATAAGCTCTCAAGATGGTAAAATAATTATTGACAGTAGTTCATCTTTGAAAAAAAAGGAGATGGCATAAAATATTTTCATATAATATTAATTTTGACACTGCGAGTGAACAAAAGCAGTGGTAACGAATACAGTGCCAAGAGATCGAGAGACGAGGTCGGGGAAGAGATATAGGTATGGTTTAGGGTTTTAAAATGCCAATGATGACACTAATTTCGTTAGTGATAGACAAACCAGGCTAAATGGAAAAACAACGAAAATTTAAGAAATGAAAGAAACTAACTAACTAAATAAATAAAATTTTAAAAAAATCAAATATTGTTATGAAGAAAACTAATGAAAGATCTTCAATATCAGAACTTTGTTCCCCTTTTTCATATTACTAGACAAAATCATACGCTTATGACGTCATGCATATTTTAAACTGATTCCAGTTTGAGGAGTTGAAATGAAACGCTATTTATAGAATTCCCGTAGATTTTATACTCTTTTCGTCTTGATGGAGATAAGAAAATAAAAAGCAGAAAAAGAAAGAAAAAAAAAAGAAAAGAAAAGAAAAAGAAAGACGAAGATAAAAGTGAAAATTTTAAAAAGGTAAAAATACTATTTACATATCAATTTTTTGAGGAATCAAACAAGTTTTTTGTTTAAAAATCAATATTCTTTATAATCAAATATTTTTAAAAAAAACATTTTTTATGAATTGGACAACTGTTTTTTTTTTTTTGTTTTTTTTATCAATATTTTTATCAATTACATCTTTTTTTTTTTTTACTAATAAGGCAATATTTTTTATTTATCAATCTTTTTACTAATCAGTTATTTTTTAACACAATTCATACAATATTTTTACAAATCGATTTTTCTGATGAAACAACAATATCTCGTCGGTGGACCTTAAAATACGCTGACAGAATCCTATGCGGAGGGGTGTTGAGTATGATACTAAACTTCTTAAGATGGTGAGGCTCCAGTGCTTGATCTCTGGAGAGTGTGGAGTACCTGTTCATTACTATTACTCATAAATCAACTCTGACTCACTATATTTGATGTCATAGAAGAGTAAATTATTTATATTAAAAGTAGTTACTTTAGGCTATAATTGCTTACTAAGGATTATTGTTAATTACGTAAAACCATATCATCATCATCATCATCATGTCGTGCTAGTAGCACGGATATCCCTGACCCTCTCTCGCCACTTTTCCCTATCGTTCATCGCCCTAGGCAGGTCTTCAGGACAACATCCCGTATCCTCTCGTAGTCGCTGAATGTATGTTCGTGCTGGTCGTCCTGCTTTTGCACGGCCATGTGTGGGGGTTCATAAGAGTACATCACTTATGAGTTCGTCCCTGCTTCTCCAGCAGTGTCCTTCTTCGTTCAGTACAGACGTCTTACTGTCTGCTCTTCAATAGCAGCAGCAGCATCGACACAATGAGGGAAGCCGTCTAATTTATGGATCCCTTGCGTCTATTTCTCTTAGATCAAGGGTTCCCATTTGAATATGAATTAGATGAATTCAATACGCCACACACAGGAACAACTTTACGTCACCCCCAAAATTGGCTATGTCGACTGCGATGCAAAATTTCACTCCGACACCGAGCTACTTCTTCACTGGGCAACATTTTCTGGAGACATTCACGCTTCGCTCCGAAACAACCAGAACCACAAACTCACGGTGACTTCAACGTTTCTTTCCTCAAACGGCAAACACGACTTTTGCTACACAATGGCGAACATATCTCCCTCGCACATCCAACAATGCCTTAACCTAACAATGCATTTTTCGCTCCGGCATTTCGCTGCTAAGATGCTTTCTCCACTCCATAACAACTTCATTTCGTTTCCTTACTTCTTTCCTTCCTACGAGACTTGCAGCATAAACGTAAACTCTTTATTCCATGCTGCCATTAAAAACCTTCATATAAAAGCTAACGGCATCTTCGTCTGCTTACTTCTTCATCCTCCTTTATTTTCTAACAACACTTAGCGAGGGAATAACAACACGCGCAAGAAAACATTCACTCGCTAAAAATCTTAAGTAATAGCTAATCAAATCTGTTTTGACTGTATTACGGGCGATACTACGTATAGTGACTGATAGACGCAAACACAGTCAATGACTCCGAATGGATTAATAAATAGGCAACTCTTACCCAACCCTCTGCAACAAGCAGGTATAATGTTGTATAGTCATTTGCTACACACATATACATGCAGAATACATATTGACGCAATGAATAAAGGCGAGCAAAGACTTCTTTAAAAAAATATACCTCTCACTTTATTTGAAAGGGTTGTGTATGTGAGAGGGAGTTGGAGACCGAACAGAACTGCAACATATTGACCCCCACTCTTATGGCCATCAGCGTTGTGTCTTTCTCGTTCTCCTGAGCTGCTCAACCGGAGGCCCAGGGGCCCACTCCGCTGGATGCAGGCTTTCTCTACCGCATCTTGTCTCCAACTTCTCTGATCTTAAGTCAGCAGATGGGTTTTATGTCTTCACCGAGTTATATAATAGTTCAATCGTCCACTCAATATCTTTGGAATGGCATGTTTGATCGTCATCAAGCGGAAATAACTGTCATGCAGTTCACAGGTCACTCTTTTCCGGTGCATCAGTCTCTGAGTGTACCATGGGATTTTACTTTGTCCCATATTGTCAGCCAAGCCCGCCTACGCGATTTCTTCTCATAACTGCCATCGGAATGTGTCACTTCCTTCCGGTGCATCACTTTGGAATGCCATGTTTGACCGGGTCGAAGGTCAATATACAACACAGGATGTGACACAAGGTAAACTTCTAAGCATAAAGATGAAAGAGCAAAACCATAAAAAATTATTTATAAGAAAAAAATCAAGCTGACCATGTGCAGCACTTGATTTCGCCTGAGTGGAGAAGGGAGAAGTGGGCCTAGACAGTGCAGCACCAAAAAGTGTCTTCCTCCTTTTGTCAAACTACTATTTGACCCTCAGGACGAATTCGGGGACCGAACTGTGAAGGCACGAAAAACTTAAGCCAGCAGATGGGTTTCGTCATTCGCTTCTTGAATGAAGCTTCCCAATAAATAAAAGTAAAATTAATGAAAGTCGACTACTCAAAGAAAATTCAACCGAGAATTCTGCTGAAAAGAACTTTAAAGAAGACTCGCAATTAAATGAACTCTGAAACATTTTTACAAAACAAAAAAAGAAAAAACATACTCAAATTCAAAGAACTTTGTTTCCTGGACACTCTCTCAGATAATGGTTTGGTTTGGTTTGTTGGGTTTTATGGCATATCAACCTTTGTAGGTTATTTAACGCCAAACCCATTTTTACGTAAATAATCTGTTCTATTTAAAACAATTCAGTTTAGCATAAGTACAGTTTAATTGTCAAAAACATTTCCATTTCAAACTATTCAAGCAGTTATATCTAACAATTCAGTTAAGTGTAAATACAGTTTGAATGTCGAAAAACAGTTCTATTTGAAATAATTCAGTTAAGCATAAGCATGGAGTTTAAATGTAAGTACGGTTTAATTGTCAAAAACATTTCTATTTCAAGCTATTCAATTTACTCAAACAATTCATTTTAGCATAAGTATGCTGTTAGTTCTATTTAACCCATAGATAGGGCCCTATCAGGTGCTACCACTCTGGGCCAGAGTGAACCTGGGAGCGATGGCAATGAAGGGGTACTCTGCATTCCCCAAAGCTCCAGCACTGCTGGAACCTCACCATCAGATTTCTTAGTGCCATATCCAGGACACTCGTTAGGAGGGGTCTCACCCCTCTGCAGAGGAGCAGTCAGTGTATTCTACAGCCCCAGCTGACTAGGCAATCTCTCGGATAAGTTCCTGCAAATTGTATTAAAAATTGGCAACACATATTTTCTATCCCTTCCTCTCTCGTTTCTTTTGTATAAAATTCCCCTTTAAAAACTTTATTGTCTGTGTTATCTCTTCGAATCAATATCCGAACTAGAAAGCTGCAGAACTTAGTTTAAACTTATCGTTTTAAATTATCGTTCAATGGCACACTAAAGCCACCCCTCAAAACTTCACCCATTTAAATACTAAACTTATCACTCACATTCCCACAAATCTTATTCCCCCTTAAACTTTCCTTATATTGAAATTATATCCTATTAATTTCTTTAGAACTGACTATATACTCGCATATATACGACTTTCTGAGGCTTGAATTTTAGCCTAGTGATAAGAGGTTGCACCAGACGCAAGATATAAAATTTGAGTGTGTAAATAATTGGTCAGGCTAGGCCTAGGCCAGCTGGTACATGAAGAATTTCCAGCAGTAAAAGTCAACAAGTTCTCCCCTTACATGTCGGATGATACTCGAGTATGTACGGTGTATAGAATTTATTAAGCTTTGCTTTGTCGAGCTTGTTGGCCTTCGATTCCTGTTCCTAAGTGGTTACCCATCTAAAGGATACACTCAGTGTAATCAAAGTCCTTGTCGACGCGTCTCAGAATCCGAAAGGTCAAATTAGCCCACAATCTACTTTCTGTTGCTTTACTGACATGAAAAAGAAATCACAATTTTCTCCACGCCAAGTTTCTTGAAAATAACTTAATTTTTATTTTATTTTATATATATATATACATATATATATATATATCCCTGAGGAAATGAAAGTCATTTTTAAATAGCAGAACCAAATACCTAAGAAAAAATACTCAGAGGAAATTATTCTACATTAATTATGAATTAAAACGTCTCTGGCAGAACATCAAGTATTTTGGTTAGTAAGCTTACCTAACGACATAGTAGAAGTTGTTGCTGTTACTACTACTACTACTAGTAGTAGTAGTAGGAGGAGGAGGAGGAGAAGGAGGAGAAGAAGTAGAAGAAGAAGAAGGCGTAGCTATAAGAAACTCCTTATGTTAACCACATGTTCTAGGATCGATTTAACTCTTAGCTAAAGAACGGATGGAAACTGGGTTGATAGCATGTTTCATATACGCTTGAGAATAAAGGAATTTATCAGTCTTTAAGTCATACTTCTTAAAACTTGTTTTAAAAAATATTACTTTACACCTTGTGTTTTGGTATTTGAAATATTTACTTAGCAACAGAAAGAGTGTGAAGGCGATTCCTCGTTGCGTAGTGATTAACGTTCAGGACTGCGACATTGTAAACGAGTTCGAACTCTGGTCATGATATTACGTTCACTCTCGGACTAATACCCTTGGAAAATGTATTAACGTTCTTATCTCCTCTAGCTATGTGTGTTATATAGCCACATAACACATCTGCAACTATACACATATACATGCATAAACACAATGACACAATGAATAAAAACGAGCGAAGACGTCTTGAAAAATATACCTCTCCTTTTATTGTATGGTTTGCGTGTGAGAGGGAGTTGGAGACCGAACAGAACTGCAACATATTGACCCCCACTCTTATGGCCATCAGCGTTGTGTCTTTCTCGTTCTCCAGGGCTGCTCCTGGGGGCCCACTCTGCTGGCTTTCTCTACCGCTTCTTGTCATTAACTCCTCTGTTCTCCAACTAACTTACTTCCTCTCCTCACCGAGTTATATAATAGTTCAATCGCCCACTCAATCTTTGGAATGGTATGTTTGATCGTCATCAAGCGGAAATAACTGTCATGCAGTTCACAGGTCACTCTCTTCCGGTGCATCAGTCTCTGAGTGTACCATGGGATTTTACCTTGTCCCATATTGTCAGCCAAGCCCACCTACGCGATTTCTTCTCATAACTGCCATCGGAATGTGTCACTTCCTTCCGGTGCATCACTTTAGAATGGCATGTTTGGCCGGGTCGAAGGTCAACATACAACATGTGTTAATTAGTTCTACTGCATTTCTTCTACTTGAATAACTTTGGCATTAAATACCCGCTCAGGTTGATATAGCATTAAACAAAGAAACTAACCTTAGATACAGATATGCTTTGGCAGCAGGGCTTAGAATACGCTGAGTGTATCCTCTGCAGAGGGATAACACCACTCACATAAAGGAGTGTCCTATACTGCATCTGATGGGTGAGGCTACAGTTCTGAAAATCTAGCGAGTGTGGAGTATAGGTCTTATTTAAAAACAAATAGAAAGACTTAACTGCTATTCAGAAGACTTTGCTCTGCCAGGGGTAATTTGTCAGATTTGAAACATCGATTTTCGACGTATTTAGACAAGATTGGGGTCCTAATTATTATCTATATTAAATGATGAAACGATCTCTGACTTTCCAACATGCAGGTATACGAGTTATCGTACCCCTTGTTTTTTTTTTTTATTCAAGACTGTCCCTAAGGCTTAGAATATATTGACTGTATCCATTGTTGAGAGTGAGGGTAAGATTCTCCCCACCCCAAGAAGAGGCGTTAGTATGATGCTAAACTACATTTGATGGTCAGACTCTTGATCTAGAGACCTTGGGAGAGTGGAGAACTCATTCATTGCCATTACTCCCTGGTTCATTCTGACTGGGAGTGGTAGTTACTGGATGACATATATATACATATTTACCAACCCCACTGCTTGGGCAGGATATGACACAAGGTCAATTTTTAAGCGGTGTTTAACAGGTTTGAATTCAGAGTTTTCCTTCTCCTAGACTAGTTGCCTCACCAAGGCTGAAGAACACAGTCTGCCCTACTATTTACCCATAGCTGGAGGGAGAATAATTGGATTCATACCTTTCCCAAGGGTATTTGCGCTATGTGAAATGCAATCAGTCTCGTCCAGAATTTGAACTTGTGTCGCCGTATCCATTTCCTACGACGATAAATGACATATATATATATATATATATATATTCCTACGATGATAGATGACATATATATATATATATATATATATATATATATATATATTTATATATGCACTAGTTGGTGTGCTGGATATGACACTAAACTGCATCCAGTAGATATTTGGTTGGTTGCTTGGTTGGTTTGATTTTTATGACATATCAACCATTGTTGGTTATTCAAGGCTAAATCCTCTTTTTACATTTATATTAGATGTATATTATTTATAAACTTATTTTATAGATACATTTTCAAATGCGCCTGTGGTCATTTTTTTGTACATGGTTTTCAAGTATTTCAATTCAACAAAAATATTTCTATTTACTATTAATCATTTGTTTGCTCACAGTTAAATGGTTTCAAGTTGCTATGTAACAGTAACAATGTAACCTCAGTCATTTGTATGCACACATTCAAATCGATATATTGTCTGAAATAGAACTTATTATTTACATAAAAATGGATATTGCGTTAAATAACCTAAAAAAGTTGAAATGCCATAAAACCCAAACAAATAACCACAACCAAATCAAATGGATATACAGATAAGATTTGTAAGTGAATACATAGTTAAATGGTTTTGATTCTTGCCAACACTTATAATTCTATTCAATATTAATGATTTGTTTGCGCACAGTTAAATGGCTCCAAGTATTGCTATGTATCCCAAACAATCCAGTTAAACATCATTCATTTGGTTATGCACAGTTAAGTGATCAAACAGTTCTATTTCAAACAATTCAATTTAGCATGTCAATAGTTTGCACCCAGTTTTAATGTCAAACGGTTCTATTTGACCCATAATAGGACCCTATCAGGTCCTATCACTCAGAGCCAGAGTAGACCTGGGAGCAATGACCATAAAAGGTTATTTCACATTCCCCAAAGTAGCCTTATCATCAGATGCTTTAGTGTCACATCTAGGACACTCATTGGAGGCATCCTCCCCCTCTGCAGAGATGCAGTCGTTGTATTCTACAGCCTCAGCTGACTGGGCTGATGCAGAAGTCAGACTCCTGTTCTGGATCTTGGGAAATGATTAGTTTCGTTTATTTATTTGATTAAAAAAAAATGCATTATATTTTATCGGTTGGGTCTGACTTCCATATGACCAATAGTCTATTGCTAGTCGCATGTTGACATCATTCTTGGTTGATGAGAAACACAGTTTTTTCCAAGCAGTGGTTGTGTTGATACTGCTATATGGATGCTTGACAGCAATTACACAAGAATGCTGCGAGCCATAGGGAATAAGTCCTGGAGGCAACACCCAACAAAACAACAGCTGTATAGCCACCTACTACCCATCATGAAAACTATCCATATTAGATGAACCAGACATGCGGGACACTGCTGGAGAAGTTTTATCTATGGGGTGAGATTTGTTTGACTACCCACCAAGACAGAAGTGCGGGCCACACACAAATCAAGACTCATGTGTGACCATCGCAAAAAATGTCTGATCCCTTCAGCACTATCCATTTTGGAATGCATCAAGTGCCGAGTGACATCCATGGGTTAAATTCGTCATCATCATCATCATGTCGTGCTGGTAGCACGGATATCCCTGACCCTCTCTCGCCACTCCTCCCTATCGTTCATCGCCCTAGGCAGGTCTTCAGGACAACATCCCGTATTCTCACATAGCTGCTGAATGTATGATCGTGCATGTCGTCCTGCTTTTGCACGGCCATGTGTGGAGGTCCATAAGAGTACATCTCTTATGAGTTTGTCCCTGCTTCTTCAGCAGTGTCCTGCATGTCTGGTTCATCTAACTTGAATAGTTTTCATGATAGGAGACAGGTGGCCGTATTGTTGGTGTCTTGTGGGATGTTGCCGCCAGGACTTGTTCAAGATTGCTCGCAGCATTCTTGTGTAATTGCCGTCTAGCTTCTTCTCCAGCCATTTTGTTAGAGTCCATGTTGTACACCCATATAGCAGTATCGATGTGACTGCTGCCTGGAAAAAACTGTGTTTCATTTTATCAGTTAGGTCTGATTTCCATATAATCGATAGCCTATTGATAGCTGTCCATGCTTTCGTTAATCTCGTGTCGATGTCCTTTTCGGTTGATGCGACGCTGCTTCCTAGGTAAGTGAATTTGTCTACTATGTGCCGAGTGACATCCATGGGTTAAATTCTCTTTATGTCTTTACAGCAGGTCATTCTTTATTCTATACCAAAGTCAATCTAACAATTATGATCTTCAACTGTACACAGCCTTTCCAAGTAGGTATTGCCTGGTGGGCTAAACTATTAAACATTACCTTAAAAACCAGGGGTTGCAGCCCATGTTAGGGGGATATGATTTACAATAAGTCTGACACTGCTGACAAGCAAAAAGGTCATGGTTAATTGCAATAACATTGCAGCTGAGAATAGTTGCACAAGTGATCAACGAAACAACTACATAGAAATAATGAGCAAACATGTTATTAAAATCTAAGAAAGAAAATGAATAATAAAACCTGGTTATTCATTGTCAATTTTGATTTTTTTTTATAGAAACCTGTATTTCTTTTAATAAGCTGTTTTAAAAACAAAATATGCAAATTAGCTAACTAATTCAGGGAAAGAATTATTAAACTTGTCAAGTTATATAGCAGGCTACTCAAAAACTTGTTGAAGATAAGAAATGCTTGTTTTATGTAGAACACAGACAAACAAATAAATATGAACCAGAAATGCAGGACACTGCTGGAGAAGTAGAGATGAGCTCATAAGTGATGTACTCCTGTGAACCCCTTCACATGGCTGAGCAAAAGCAGAGTGACCAGCTCAAATCTACATACAGCAGCTCTGAGAGGATATGGGGTGTAGCCCTGAGGACCCACCGGAAGCGATGAACGATTGAGGGAGGTGGTGTGAAAGGGTCAGGGATAGCTGTGCCGATGGCATGACATGATGATGATAATGATGATATATATGTAGTTGATTGAAGTTTTATGCCATGTCAATCCTTGTTGGTTATGTACAGCCAAATCCTGTTTTTACGTGACTTTTAAGCAAATCGTTTGTAAGTAACTTTGTTTTCAAATAAATTGTTAGGGCTCATTTGTTAAATGGTTTCAAGTATTCCTATGTAATATAAATAATTTTTTTAATATTAATCATTTGTTTGCACACAGTTCTAACACTGATGATACTATTTAGTATATATTTGTCAAAGGGTTACAAGTATTGCTATTTAAAATAAGTAATTCTATTTATCAAGTATTTCCATGTAATGTAAATAATTTGAATACAGTTGTATGGTTTTGAATAACTAATAATAATAATAATCCTTAGAAAATAATTTGACAGTTCCATTTGATCAATAGATGGGACCCAAACAGGCACTAGCAAGCCAGATCAGAGTGGATCTGGCAGTAATGGCAATGACAAGGTACTCCTCATTCCCAAAACACCAGTAATGGAGTCTTCTCATAAGATGCAGTTTAATGGCATATCCAGGACACTCACTGGGGAACTCCTACCTCACTGCAGAGCTGCAGTGGGGTAGGAATTCCTATATATATATATATATATATAAAAGTACAGCTAGTTTTAAATTAGAAATTTTCCTTTTTCTTGACTGGTTGCCTAACCAAGGTTAGAGAACCAGGTCTACCCTTTGACAGCCCCACCCAACAGAGGCTTCCCCTTATTCATTCTGGATTTAGAAAATTTGAATAAATGATGAACAACATTGTTTGAGATTTAAAAATAAATTAATTTTGAACATCAAAAACTAAATTTAATTACAAAACAGAAATCATGTACCGATATCAATAACATTCATATTTACTGATGTTTTCAATTCCCATACATCAGATAAGAGTAAATATATGTCATTATCATCATCATCATGTCATGCCACAGGCACGGATATCCTTGACCCTCTCTCGCCACTTCTCCCTATCGTTCATCGCCTCTGGCATGTCTTCAGGGCTGCATCCCATATCCTCACATAGCTGCTGGATGTATGTTCAAGCTGATTGTCCTGCTTTTGCCCAGCCATATGTGGGGGTCCATAGGAGTACATCACTTAGTAGCTTGTCCCTGCTTCTCCAGCAGTGACCTACGTAACTTAATTGTAAGGAAAGCTGTAATATAGTCATTTACTAAGCTAAACTTCAGAAGTATGGAGTACCTGATAAGCATCAAACTCACCAGCAAAAGCCTGCTAGCCCAGCTTGTTAACCATTACATCACAATAAAAGCCCAGGAAAGCTCTGACATAACATCATGACAGATTAAACTAAACTTTGTGTGTGTGTGTATATATATATATGTATGTGTGTGTGTGTGTGTATGTATGTATTTTTCCAACCCTCTCCACCATAGGCAAGATATGATACAAAGTCAGTTTTTAAGAGTACAGCTGGTTTTAAATTAGAAATTTTCCTTCTTCTAGACTGGTGGGCTAACCAAGGCGGGAGAACCCAGTCTGCCCAACTATTTACCCTTAGTTGTTAAAACAAATGGAGTAGTGCCTTTCCTAAGGGTATTAACATGAAGCTAAACACAAACAGCCTCATTAGCTTTGAACTCTGCTAGTTTATTTCATTTCTTATAATGATAGCCATTACACTAAGAATGCCACCAAATGTAGAGTACCCCTTGTAAATATTCATGTAGGCTGCGTGTTGTATGTATATACCCAAACCCCACACTACAGGAAGATGTGATCAAAGGTTGAATCAAATACTGCCTAAAGAAAAGCATAATATGTCCTGAGATTGGGAATTGAACTAGCCCAGTTGGCACCAACTGCTTCTCTGTAGAGAGGTAACTCCTACCCCAACGGATGTCCTGTTTATGACACAAAACAATCTGATGGTGAGGTTCCAGTAATGCTGGAGTTTTGGGGAAGCTTGAGTACCCCAGGTCCCAGGTCTACTCTGATAGCATCAGAGAGGGTCCTATCTATGACTCAAATAGAACTGTTTGACATTAAAACTGTGTGCAAATGACTTATGCTAAACTGAATTGTTAGAAATAGAACTGTTTGATCATTTAATTGTCTGTAAATGACTGATGTTTAATCGAATTCTTATTGATACATAATAATAGTTGGAATGATTTAACTATATAAAAACGATTAAGTAATGTTGAATCAAATAATTAGTCTTAAATTGCAATATTTGAAAACTGAGTGTAAAAAAATCAGCTCAGGCTTGTTTAAAAGAGTTATAAACAAAATTTGTTGACAAATCATGTATATTTAATATATATATATATATATATATATATATATATATATATATAAAGAGGATTTGGCATTAAATAACCTACAATGGTTGATATGCCATAAAACCCAACCAAACCAAATCATATATATTTAATATATATGTATAAAGAGGATTTGACATTAAATAACCTACAATGGTTGATATGCTATAAAATCCACCCAAACCAGATCATATATATTTAATATATATGTATAAAAAGGATTTGGCATTAAATAACCTACAATGGTTGATATGCCATAAAACCCAACTAAACCAGATCATATGTATTTAATATATCTGTATAAAAAGGATTTGGCATTAAATAACCTACAATGGTTGATTTCCTATAAAATTCAACCAAACCAAATCAAATATATTTAATATATATGTATAAAGAGGAAATATATTTGATATATGTGTAAAGAGGATTTGGCATTAAATAACCAACAATGATTGATATGCCATAAAATGCAAGCTAAATGGGAATAAAACTTTGGTGAAAGACAGGAATCCTAACCACTGTACAATGTAGGAGTAGGCTGTTTCCTGTAGAGTGATTATTCAACAGCAAAATCATTGAGCAGTTAATTTGATTTTCATAATTGTAACATTGTGCCACACTCAACCAGTGTTTATAAATATTTACAAGGACTTTTTGCCGTAAAATAATTATTATATATATTTACCAACCCCTCCACTTGGGCAGGATATGACACAAGGTCAATTTTTAAGCAGAGTTTAACTGGTTTGAATTCAGAGTTTTCCTTCTCCTAGACTAGTTGCCTCACCAAGGCTGAAGCATCTAGTCTGCCCTACTATTTACCCATAGCTGGAGGGAGAATAATTGGATTCATACCTTTCCCAAGGATATTAGTGCTATGTGAAATCCAATCAGTCTCGTCCAGGATTTGAACTTGTATCGCCGTGTCCATTTCCTACGATGATAACTATTACACCAGAGGCACCAGTAAAATAATTATTATACTATATTTGAAAGTTATTGAATTTGATTCTTAATCTTTTGAACTTAAGCCAATCTAAACTTATGTTACTCCATAGTCTGTTATTTTATTTTCTATGTTCTGCTTAGTCCAACACACAGGCTTTCAAGTACATGATGTTTCTAAGTTGTCACCAATTTGATAACCAAGTAGGCTATGTCCTAGGTATGACACTAATCAGCATTGGGTTGTGAGGCTCCAGTTCTGCAGATTTAGTTATGGTCCCATCTATGGGTCAAATAGATCTGTTTGAAAATTATTTGTATTGGATAGAAATACATAAAACTATTTTTTATTTTAAATACAAATAACTGAGACCATATAACTTTATGAGAATTATTTATACTAAGTTACTTGAAGATTTAATTATTTGTTTGCTAAGGATTATTTTTATTAGTATCTTGAATCCATATAATTGCTTGCAAATTTTTGATATTAGATAGAAATACTTGAAACCATTTAACTGTGTGCAAATAAATGATATCATTAAATAGGAAGAAACATTTTAAAACATATAATTGAGTTGCAGTACCTGTTTGGGTCCCATCCCTGGATCAAATAGATCTATTTGAAAGTTATTTGTAGTACATAGGAATACTTGAAATGGTAAACTAATGATTATTATTAATTAGAATTATTAATGTTAGATAAGAATACTTTAAACCATTGAACTCTATGCAAATTATTTGTATGAGATAAGAATTGTTGATATTATACAACTGAGTGCAAACAAAAGATTCTTCATAAACTGAAGCAACATTTTAAAAAATGCTGTGGAACATTGAAAGCATAATTGTGATTACAATCAAATTTCAGCACTAATAACCCATAAAAGTCGGTCAGCCTTTTAAACAAATTAACCAGAATGAACCAACATATATTTATGGTTATAATCAAACTTTTACGAATGTATCAAATTTCTGTGCAAAATATCCCATAGAAAGTTGATATCCCATAAAACAAATAAATCCACACAAACCTTTTATGCAGGCTTCATGTTGCTTACAGTACTTGTTTGTTTTTAAGGTGTACCCATTTAGGTATTGAACAGACTTATTGTAGCTTAACTTTCGTAATCTTGTGAGAACTTGAACTTAAGAAGTGATTTGCTATTTATAAATCTTTGCTTTGTCTGGTATTCACGTTGTTTTACTCAGTGGTCACCCATGTAAGTACTGAACAGGCACATTACTGCTTAAGGGCAGGTACTTTCAGCATTACTTGATGATGAGTCATATCTACATTGTGTCAGATGTGGAACAGTGTTTAGTATCCCTCATACGAATCATCACTTTTGTCAGGACTTTGAACCTTACCACATTTTACAATGTGAATGAAACTTAGAATATGCTGATTGTGTCTCCTGCAGAGAGTTAAGAAACCTCCAAAATGGGGTCTCCTTTGTATGATATGGGAAGAGTAGAGGGCCCCTTTAATATCATTACTCCCCAGTTTTCTCTGGCATAGATTTTGGAACTTATTAGGGTCTCATCTATGGATCACACCGATCTGTTTGAAAATTATTTCTGTTAAATAGGAATACTGGATACTGTGACAATATGCCGACATGGCCAGTCCCCACTATCTCAACTTCTTAAATCAGCTCATGGCCATTCGCTAGTCTAGTGGTTTCTCTCTTCTCCAGCCAGGGGCATTTCACATGTTTTACAAATATGCAACAGATATACATTATATAACTGAGAGTGGAACAAAGAAGAACAAACAAGCACGGACTTGGGTTAGCCCTAAGCTTAAGAAGGGAGAAGTTTTGGCACTTTTCTGGAATTCGGTGCTTCTGTGGCTGTCATTAGCATGTATATACCCATCTAAAATTTCTTTAGAAAATGCCTTTGTGCATACTTTAATCAGCTTTCTTTGTGTATAGTACCCAGTATGGGGAAAGCGGAAAAAATTCCAGATTTTAGAATGCTGATTTTTAAGGTAGGCATACTCCACTACAACTCTTGACAAACTAGTGCCAAGTAATCCCGTTTAGCATAAGTACAAAATTTAAATGTCAAACAGTTCTATTTGACTCAAAAATAGGACCCTACTAGGTACTGCCACTTCAGCCAGAGTGGACCTGGGAGTGATGGCAATGATGGAGTACTCCACATTCCTCAAAGCTCCAGCATTACTGGAGCCACACCATCAGATTGTTTAATGTCATATCCAGGACACTCATTAGAGATGTTTTTACACTTTTGCAGGGAAGCAGTCAGTGTATTCTACATCCCAGCTGACTGGGCACACTGCTATATTTGACTCATAGGTAGAACCCTAACAGGTACTACTAGTCCAGGTCAGAGTGGATTTATGAGTAATGGCAATAAAGGGGTACTCCTCATTCCCCAAAGCTCCAAGAATAAATCCTCACCATCAAAAAACTTTGAGTCATATCCAAGACACATGTTGCCAGGAGAATCTTACCCATCCTTAGAGATGCAGTCAGTGTATGCTTGTCCATATGAAGGAGTCCACAGGAGTATATCACTTATGAGTTTGTCCTTACTTCTCCAGCAGTGTCCCACATATCTGGTTCATCTAACTTAAATAGGTTTCATGATGAGTGGTAAGTGGCCATACACCTGCTGTTTGATGGATGCTGCTCACAGCATTCTTGTGTAATTGCCGTCTAGCTTTTTCTCTATACATTTAATTAGCATCCGTGTAGTGCATCCATACAGCAATATTGAGATGACCACTGCTTGAAAAAACTGCGTTTTATGTATATGAATAAGTATATATATATATATATATATATAGATAGATATATAGATATAGATATGAATAAGTAATATATATATATATGTGTGTGTATATATATATATATATATATATATATAAATGAATGAGTATATGTTTGGTTTGGTTTGGTTTCTTTGTTTAATGGCATATCAACCTTTATAGGTTATTTAATGCCAAAGCAATTCTCCTAGAAGAACAGTAGTGGTACTATTTAACTCATAGCTGGGAGGATAAGGGGGTTCATACCTTTCCCAAGGGTATTTGCCGGAAAGTGAACAAAATAGTGCGACTGGAGTACAAACTCGTGTACTATGATTCCACTGTCCATCGCTTTAACCATTACACCATGAGGACACCCCTATGAGTATATATATATATATACATATATATATATGAATGTTTATATATGTATATATATATATATGTGAATGAATATAGGTATCTATATATACATGCATATATATTAATAAGTATATGTGTATGTATATATATATATATGTATATACATATATGAATGAGTATATGTATATATATAAGTATATTTGTGTATGTATATATATATAAATATATACATGAATAGAGTGTATTTGTATCAATGTATATATTTATATATATATGAATATGTATGTATATGTATATATATATATATATATATATATATGAATATGTATGTATATATATATATATATATATATATATATAGTGTATGTGTATGCATATATATATATAAATCTATGGCTGTGTATATATATATATATATATATATATATATATATGAATGTATGTGTATATATGAATAAGTATATGAGCATATGTCTATGTATATATATGTGTATATATATATATATATATATATATAAATGAGTATTTTTATGTATATACATATGTATATATGAATGAGTATACATATATATATGAATGAGTATATAGATGTGTATATATATCTATATAGGTGTGTGTAGATATGTATGTGTAGGTATGTATATATAAGTATGTGTTGGTGTGTGTCTATATATATATATATATGAGGAACACCCCCCCATTATGTGAGTGTTTGTATATACATATATATATATAGATATATATTAACAGCATACACATTCTGATTTAAAATTTTTCATCTCAAATTTTTAAATACCCAGCAATGAAATATAAAAGACTCAAAAGGAAAAAGCTATTGATCCTTTTTTAGACGTCTGTCACATTCACTGATTAACTGGTTTAACACCTACATTTTTACATCTGCTGCCACAATTTTTTTTTCCTGACTCACTTTACATTATTTACTTGTTTGGTTGGGCCTTGCATCATTTAACCCACTTAGTTTATTTTATGTTGATCTGTTTTTATATATACAAATCAAATATACATGATTCATTAACAAATAGTTTATTGATAACAATTTTTAAAAGAGCATGTGCTCCTTTAAACACAGTTCAATGGTTTTAAGTATTGCCACATATTGCTAATAGCTTTATTTGCACACAGTTAAATAGTTTTAAGTATTGCTACCTAACACTAATAGCTTTATTTGCACACAGTTAAATAGTTTTAAGTATTGCTACCTTACATTAATAGCTTTATTTGCACACAGTTAAATAGTTTTAAGTATTGCTACCTAACATTAATAGCTTTATTTGCCCACAGTTAAATAGTTTTAAGTATTGCTACCTAACACTAATAGCTTTATTTGCACACAGTTAAATAGTTTTAAGTATTGCTACCTAACACTAATAGCTTTATTTGCACACAGTTAAATAGTTTTAAGTATTGCTACCTAACACTAATAGCTTTATTTGCACACAGTTAAATAGTTTTAAGTATTGCTACCTAACACTAATAGCTTTATTTGCACACAGTTAAATAGTTTTAAGTATTGCTACCTAACACTAATAGCTTTATTTGCACACAGTTAAATAGTTTTAAGTATTGCTACCTAACACTAACAGCTTTACTTGCACGCAGTTAAATAGTTTTAAGTATTGCTACCTAACACTAATAGCTTTATTTGCCCACAGTTAAATAGTTTTAAGTATTGCTACCTAACACTAATAGCTTTATTTGCACACAGTTAAATAGTTTTAAGTATTGCTACCTAACACTAATAGCTTTATTTGCACACAGTTAAATAGTTTTAAGTATTGCTACCTAACACTAATAGCTTTATTTGCACACAGTTAAATAGTTTTAAGTATTGCTACCTAACATTAATAGCTTTATTTGCACACAGTTAAATAGTTTTAAGTATTGCTACCTAACACTAATAGCTTTATTTGCACACAGTTAAATAGTTTTAAGTATTGCTACCTAACACTAATAGCTTTATTTGCACACAGTTAAATAGTTTTAAGTATTGCTACCTAACATTAATAGCTTTATTTGCACACAGTTAAATAGTTTTAAGTATTGCTACATAAGGCTAATAGCTTTATTTGCACACAGTTAAATAGTTTTAAGTATTGCTACCTAACACTAATAGCTTTATTTGCACACAGTTAAATTGTTTTAAGTATTGCTACATAATGCTAATAGCTTTATTTGCACATAGTTAAATAGTTTTAGGTATTATTACATAATGTTAATAGCTTTATTTGCACATAGTTAAATAGTTTTAAGTATTGCTACCTAAATAGTTGTATTTACACACAGTTAAACGGTTTTAATTATTGCTTTCTAACAGTAGTATTTCTATTTGACATTATTCTTTTGTTTGCGCACAGTTAAATGATTCCCAGTATTACTATGTAATATTAAGAATTCAATTTAAAACCCATTTGTTTGTGCACTGTTAAGTAGTCTTAAGTGGAGAAAATGATTTTAAATTTCTATTTGAACAATAGATTTTGCCCTAACAGGTACTATCACTCCAGTCCTGGTGGACCTGAGAGAAATGGTTCTCTTTATTCCCCAAAGCTTTAAGATGGTTTTGAGTCAACATATGTATAAGAAAGGCATGGACTGCAATTGGCAGGTTATCAGCCATATGAAAATCTTATCTCTTTAATAAAATCTAATAGGAATTCTTCCAAGCTGTAACCATGTCTCTGCTATTGTATAGCAGCACCACTTAGACTTTCAAAAAAGTGCTTTGAGAAAAGCTAGATGGCAACTATACAAGGATGCTGAAAGTAGCACTTCATAATGGGAAGTAACCTTTACTACCTTTACCCCTTGATCTACTCTAACTAGGAGAGGCAGTAACTGTTTGGCTCCATCTTTGGATCATATAGATTTACTTGAAAATATGGGCCAAAACACCCAACCAAGCCGAAACACTACTGCATAGTTTGGAACGAGCCGCCGCAGGCATTGGCCTCCATGCCAATGCACACAAAACGGAATATATGTGCTATAATCAAACAGGTGACATCTTCACACAAGACGGAACCTCTCTGAAACTGGTAGACAAATTCACCTACCTAAGAAGCAGTGTCTCATCAACTGAAAAAGATACTGACTCACGGCTAACGAAGGCATGGACAGCTATCGATAGGCTATCGATCATATGGAAATCAGACCTAACCGATAGAAGGAAAAGCAGTTTCTTCCAGGCAGCGGTCGTATCGATACTGCTGTATGGATGCACTACTTACACAAGAATGCAGCGAGCAATATTGAACAAGTCCTGGCGGCAACACCCCACAAGACATCTATACTGCTACCTGCCTCCCCATCACGAAAACTATCCAAGTTAGACGAACCAGACATGCATGACACTGCTGAAGAAGCAGGGACGAGCTCATAAGTGATGTACTCCTATGGACCCCCACATATGGCTGGGTAAGAGCAAGAGCAGAACGACCAGCTCGAACATACATACAGCAGCTATGTGAGGATACGGGATGTAGCCCTGAAGACCTGCCAGAGGCGATGAAAAATCGGGAGAAATGGCGAGAGAGGGTCAGGGATATCCATGCTGGCGACAGGACATGATGATGATGATGATGATATAAAACCAAATCAATGTACACTTTTCCTGTGCCAAAAGTTAGAAACGGCACAAGAATGTTATGAGCTATATTGAATAAATCCTGGAAGTAACATGCCACAAAATAACAGCTTTACCGCCACTTACCTCCCATCTCAAAAACCGTTCAAGTAAGATGAACAAGACATGCGGGACATTGCTGGATAAGCAAGGATAAAGTCATAAGTGACATTCTCCTATGGACCCCTTTACATGGATATGCCAGTGTTGGCCAACCAACAAGAAATTACGACAGCTCAGTGCAGACTCAGGATATAGTCTAAAGAACCGAACGGCAGCAATGGATGACAGGGACAAATGGAGAGAGAGAGTCAGAGAAAGCCATGCTAGCAGCGCGATTTGATGATGATGAAATGTGTGCAAACAAATGATTATTATTATTAGATATAAATAATTACTTGAAACCATATAATTATGCATAAATTATTAGTATTAGATAGGAATAATTACTTGAAACCATATAATTATGCATAAATTAGTATAAGATAGGAATAATTACTTGAAACCATATAATTATGCATAAATTATTAGTATTAGATAGGAATAATTGAAACCATTCAAATATATGCAAATTATTTGTATTTTGGTAATTGGTTTGGGCTTGGTTTTATGGTATATCAACCATTGTTGGTTATTTAATAACAAATTCATTTTTAACAGCTCTATTTCAAACAATTTAGTTTTGCAAAAGTAAACAACTTAGATGTCAAAAACAAACTATTCCGTTTAGCTTAAACTTTACCTCTCTTGGCAAAATTATCATATTTACCCAACCCCTCCGCTCGGGCAGGATATGACACAAGGTCATTTTTTTTAAGCGGAGTTTAACAGGTTTCAATTCAGAGTTTTCCTTCTCCTAGACTAGTTGCCTCACCAAGGCTGAAGAACCTAGTCTGCCCTACTATTTACCCATAGCTGGAGTGAGAATAATTGGATTCATACCTTTCCCAAGGGTATTAGTGCTATGTGAAATGCAATCAATCTCGTCCAGGATTTGAACTCGTGTCGCCGTGTCCATTTCCTGCGACGATAAAGATTACACCACGGGCACCTCCATAAAATTATGAACCCCTTTAACCTCAACTGGTAATGGTTAAATTATACTACAACTTCTTTAACAACGATGGCTTTGGCATTAAGTAACCCATGAATGCGGATATGCCATTGACACAAGAAACCAAAGTAATTTCTAGTGTTACGAAGTAACATTCTGAACATATTCATTCAAGTAGTGAGTCAAAAGTTTTGCAATATTTTGTAAGCGTGAAGCACAATTTGGCAGCTTCAGATACTTTTGCTGAGGTCTTGAAGTTGATGAACTACATAGGACTGTGTGATGACAATCTCGCCTGATACTCTCTGAGTGCTACTCACCGGATTTGCATCAAATCAAATTTGCTTGAACCACGGCTTCAGAACAAACAGTTTTAGACCTACCTGACCTTTACTGATTGTCAAGGTTCTTGCAACTCAAGCAAAATTTCTTCAACCACCTGCTTACCGTCCCCTGTTCAACTTCCGCAAAACAAATGTTTTTGGTTGCTTCTACTGTGTTTAGGCCAAGTTCGATCTCGTAAACCATGAGTTACTGAATTAGACTACGTTGCATGTCCATCTGTGTGGCTTTCAAATCGTACACGAGGTGAAGCAATGCACAACGTGTTTGCGTACCAAATACCACGATACTACCAATCACAGCGGGTACCTTTCCACAGCTAGAATTCTTCGGTCACGTAATATATGTGCCACAAACTAGCACGTATCAAAACTTTTGACGCAACTTTGTTACAGAACTGAAGTGTAGCGTTAAAATCTTTAGCTGGGGAACATTGATTCGTTCAAAACCGCTTTAGAAATGACTTTTACTCCACGTCTTCTAAGTAATTTGGTCTTGCAAGTATTACTTGATTGAGCACTCCTGGGCAATATTTTAGTCTTGTACCAGACAACTCAGAGCTGAGTAGATAAGTACATTGTTTTAGTTTTTTGACATCAACTTAAAAGGGAAAATTGCATTAAAAACATAAAACGAACCAAATTATCTCGAGGTATTATTTATTCAGTTTTCCTTTGTCACTTTCAATAGTTTGCGACATATGGCTAGAACAAAAAGAATCGTGGGTATTTATATGTAATAGGGTAAATATATATATATATATATATATATATATATATATATATATGTATGTATGTCTCTCTCTATATAAACATATATATGTATATATATATATACGAAGGTGAGTCAAAAGGTAATGACTTTTTCTATAGTACAAGAATAATGATCAATACAAGAACATGTACCATACAACAAAATGAAGCTGATCCTCTGTGGATCACATCCCTACTTCTCAACATACTCACCGTTTCTCTCTATAGCAATAATCAATCTTCAAAAAAGAGCATGTATCTCTGCCTCGTAATTTTTTCTTTTATATATAAATTTATATATATATATATATGTGTGTGTGTGTGTGTGTGTGTGTGTATAATTGTGTGTATATATATATATATATATAAAGGCAAGTTTTATTAAAAACGATGGAAAACTGTTTATTATTCTTAGTTGTAATTTTTCTAGTCTTTTTGTTATTTTTCTTGGGTCGGGATCGAGGTGGTAAAGTAATTGTCCCATATCTTCTGCCCAAGCGCTTTTGACCAAACTTTTGGTCGTCATCAGGGGTAATGTAGTTTTTTGTAAAACTTTACAACCGAACGTTTTCCAACAAAACGCTACAAATAATTAAAACAATAAAAACTCTAACAGTCAAGATGACGACCAAAAGTATGGTTAATTGTTTGGGTTGAAGGGAGACTTTTTTTGTGAATTTATACGTCTAAGTTTGTGTGCTTTTGAACGTTAGTATGTTTGAGTATATGCTGTCGCTCGCGCATACATATATACGTATATTTGTGCATGTAGTGGCATGAATCTTTACATTTATACACATATTTCCGCTGTCTGTTGCTTGGGAAGGTTTGAGGCAAAGAAAGAGAGTGTGAGAAGGGAAGATTGGGTGAGGAAGAGGTGGGAAAAGAATTGTTTCTATCAGAAAATAAGATCGGCACCCGAGTTCAAATCCTGGATGAGGTTATTTGCATTTCATTTCGTGCTAATGCCCTTGGGAAAAACATGAATCCATTTGTTTTCACTCCAGGTATGAGTAATCAGGGTAACCGGTCATTGGTCTAGTGGGTAGAGTGTTCGCCAATGGTCCGGGAGACCTGCATTCAATCCCAGGTCGCGTCATACTAAAAGACTTTAAAAATGGTACTTGATGCTTCCTTGCTTAACACTCAGCAGTATAAGGTATGTATCGTGGGTAAAGTGGAGCAATCCAAGGAAAGGAGTAGCGCCCTTCCCTACACCTCGGTGTAGTAGCTATTGAAAAGGGAGCCCTCGACTACTGTCGCAAACTTACTTATGAGTAATCAGAATTGCAAACTTGGCTCTGTATCCCTGGTAAGACAACTCATCTAAGAAAAAGAAAACTCTGAATTCAAACTAGTTGTGGTACTATTTACCAACCCCTCCGCTCGGGCAGGATATGACACAAGGTCAATTTTTAAGTGGAGTTTAACAGGTTTCCATTCAGAGTTTTCCTTCTCCTAGACTAGTTGCCTCACCAAGGCTGAAGAACCTAGTCTGTCCTACTATTTACCCATAGCTGGAGGGAGAATAATTGGATTCATACCTTTCCGTGTTCATTTCCTACGGCGATAACGACTACACCACGGGCACCTCCAGTTGTGGTCTGTGAAAAAAATTTTACCTTGTGTCGCACCATGCCAGTGTCAGATTGTTTGGGTAAATAAATACCAGGAGTCACTTGTGTAGCCTTTTCAAAGGATTGTAGACTATACATGAAACTCAGACTGACGGACTAAGCTCATGGTTTTTATATACAATAAAAATAATTGGGGCAGGAGATCTGTAGTGTAGTGGTTAAAGTGCTTGAGTGCAACATCGTTGTTAGCGAGTTTGAACTCTAGTCGCGCTATTACGTTCACTTCCGGTCTAAAACACTTGGCAAAGATATGTACTCCCTTATCCTCTCGGCTATGGGTTAAATAGTATCACTACTGTTCTTCTACAAGGATGGCTTTGGGATGAAATAACTCCTGAAGGTTGATATGCCATTAAACCAAGAAATCGAGCCGTAAGTATAATCGGAGATGCATGTGATCCTATTTACCCAACCCCTCCGCTCGGACAGGATATGACACATGGTCAATTTTTTAAGCGGAGTTTAGCAGGTTTGATTTCAGAGTTTTCCTTCTCCTAGACTAGTTGCCTCACCAAAGCTGAAGAACCTAGTCCGCCCTACTATTTACCCATAGCTGGAGGGAGAATAATTGGATTCATACCTTTCCCAAGGGTATTAGTGCTATGTGAAATGCAATCAGTCTTGTCCAGGAATTGAACTCGGATCGCCGTGTCCATATCCTGTAACGATAACCATTACACCACGGGCACCTCCACGGAGATGCATGTGATCTCACTACAGGGTGACGAGAAAGTCTATTATGTTAGCACAATTTATTATTTGACATAACCGGCTCATTAGCCCAGTGAGTAGAGTGTTCACCAATGGGCCGGGAGACCTGGGTTCAATCCAATTCAAATGGTACTTGATACCTCCTTGCTTAACACTGCAATATAAGGTACGTATCGAGGGTAAAGTGGAGCAATCCAGGGAAAGGAGTAGCGCCCTTCCCTACACCTCGGTGTAGTAGCTATTGAAAAGGGAGCCTTAAGGTCACTCTTGACTACGGTCACCAACTTTACTTACTTATTTGACATTATTCGTATTCCCGTTACAACGGAATTTCTCGTTTATCACTAGTGATGCTAGGTTGTTAATATATTGTAAAATATATATTTCAAAATTGCATAATTTGGACCAAAGATAAATATTAATATTAATAAAATAAAAATTAAAAATACAAATTTTATTTCATGATTAATTTATTCATATACCTTATTTTGTTTTTATGTATTTTTTATAATTTATTAATTTTTGGTTCAAATTTGGCGATTTGGAAATGTATGTTGAAATAATTTACAATTTAAGAATTTTTATTACAAGATAGTTAATTATTATAATTCTAATAGACAAACCGTGATCCAATTTTGTTTCCGTAGAAACAGTATTCAATTATGATACCTAAAAAAAGATGAAGGATTCGTTATACTGAGAATTGGATAATTTAAAAAGCGATGTTCGGCGCAAACGAAAAAAAGCCCCACAAAATTATCATTCAGTTGCAAATTAGACTGGATATTACATTCTCATTGCTTTAATAAAGATCTCGCTATCAGGTGCGTTTTTTACTGTATTGGGTTAAAGACATATGAATACATATAGAAATTTTGTGAGAATTGGGTAATAGCTATTGATTTTTTTTTCATTTTATACGTTTTCATTTCATGATTTTTAAAAGAATTTATTTTATACAATGTTATATGTTTGTAGGGAGTCTTTGTGCGTAATAGTTCAAGTGTTGGACTGTAGTCTCAAAATAAGCGAGTTCGAATTCTTGTCGCGCTATTAGATTCACTTTCAGACAAATACCC
>CAUZXS010000502.1:0-57500 GCA_963585895.1 Sepioteuthis lessoniana
AAAGTTTGTTTGTTTTTTTTATGAAAAGAATTTTTAAACATAATTTCATTACATTCTCTAAATTAAGTTTCTGCAACTAGTGAAAATTATGTGCCAAATACAAATTTAGATATTAAAACATGGAAACAATCTAAAAATTTCAATTAGGTCAGCTAAACTTGCAGCAAGGGAGATAATTGAAGTTTCAATAAATTCTTGTCAAAATGACTGCTAAACCAGTTTACTACTGCAACATAAATTGAAATTTAAAAAATAAATGACAGGAAAAAAATTACAAAATTGACATCTTATATTAATTGAGATTATCATTACCAATGTTAGAATTCCCTTACTTATTCACATTACATTTTCCAGGATTTTATTTAAATCTCATTTATTAAGAAAATTGTTTTATAGTTTGCTATATCTACATACTAATAACATGGAATTGTATTCATTTATACAACCAAATAGTGGTTGATAGTGTGAATGGGAAAACCAATTTGCATATTGATCTCAACAATTTGTTTTTGATAGATATTTGTTCGATTTTATTGATTTCTAATTGTTTGGTTTTATTTCAATAAATATGAGCAAAAATCCCATCAATAAATCTTAAATTAATTAACAAAAAGAAATAATTGTAATTTTATTCTTCACTAATTTAGTTAAATTTAGAAAATTTAGCAATGAAAGCCAAGAGTGATGGGAAAAGCTAGTATTCAAGCTGTTCTATTCTTTGATTATACCCAACTATTTCAAATAAGTAATAATTTATATAAAAATCAATTAAAATAAAGATAAGTAATCTTTTTATATGCATTCTTATTTAGTTTTGCTAGTTTTTCTAATCTAATATATTTTATCACATTAAAACAAATACTTGTGCCTAGAGGATGCATATTTTTGTTAGTCTATAGTAATGATTTGATATATTTCTAAAGAGCACTTGATAAATAGTAGCTGTAAAAAGAAATATTAAATATACTGGTAATATTTCAACACTGGCAGAGAAAGACTAAAAAAGTTTTTTTTTATGTTTTCCATTATCTCATTAACAAAATGATACCATAAAAAGCAGAAAAATTAAGAATACTTGGATTCTAAACATTTCTGGTTTAGAGTGAATTCTTTCTACTTTACACCAGAGTTAAATGAATTTTCTATAATGAATTTCAAATAACTGTAGTCACTGGTCAAACTACTTGATAGTTTTCTCCACATAAAATCAAACAGTCACTTTGGATATTAGTTTTATTTAGATATAAAGTTATATGAAAATATAAATCCTTTGAAAATAGGAAATTCCAGAAGTATTTTTATAAAGCAAAAGAATGCATACTATTAATGAGCTACATACAAAAAATGCTTTCTATGAGTTTCAGAAATAGAACATTGATAATTGCATTTATCAACAGAAAACTAAAATACACAAGTCTACAAATAATTTTATTCATTTCAAATAAATATAATTAATCTATACAAAAAGGTCAGAGAAATGATTTAACAGTGTTTTTTTTTAATCTTGTAACCAATGAGAAAAAATTTAATATATGAATATAAATATAATTTTTAATACATTAACATTTCTGTAAATTAAAATCACCAAGTGCAACTCAAAAATTCAAGAAATTATGGCCATTCACATTTCCCAAACTGTGTTAGGTAACAATATCATCAAGATGGCTGCTTATTATGTGAGGATAGGATTAGCCATAAATAAATTAAACTATCAGCAGTAATATATTAGAGAAAAAGAAAGCTGAATTTTAAATGAATTCTTACCCTTTGCAAGGACCACCTCGAGGGTCTTGGAATGTGGTGGTCCGAGTATTATGGTCCACAAAATAGCGGACATTCTCTGCAGTATAACGCATTTCCCAGCCCTCTGGCAAGGGATCCTCTTGAAGGATTCTGCTAGCAAATCAAAGAAATTTATTGAATCTATAATCTTAATATTTTTTTTACAAAGTAGATAAACTTAGCCTATATAATTAATAATACTATATAGTATTTATTGGTGCTTTTTTTTCTTTTAATAATGTTTATAAAACAGACTTAATATAAACAAATAGCAAGTTATTAATCAAAAATGTAATTGCTTATAATAGTATGTATCTTTAAAAAAAAAAAAAAAAAAAAAAGAGAAAATTTGATTTAGTTTAAACCAAATGATGTAGTTTAGATCAAAGACATTAACTTTCAAAACTTTACATGTACTTAAAATTTTAGTATTTCTAAAAGCCTCTTGCACTCCACTATTAATTGACATAATTTCAATATTTCTAAAGAGCTCTTAAATGGAATAACCTTTAGAGTTGGAAAAAAAATTACAATGAATATGTCATTAGAAAAGTAAAAACTATTTCACAAATTCGAGAAGGGAATCCACTCACCCTTGCGTCCTTGGATCTTCCCACTGGGTTGTTCGATTTTTATGATTGACAAAATACACTCTGCCATTTGCATCAACTCTTTTCTCTGAAAAGATATCAATGATTACAAAAATATTTATGAAAAAAATTATTCACAATTAGCAAATTATTTTTTAACTTTGTAACAATAGAAAGTGCTATATTTTTAACACATAAAAATGGCTTAGATTCATTTTAACTATTAAAAAGAAAAATCTAGTAAAAAATACTTTTGATAACAAAACATTAAGTTCCGATATAAAAACATACAAAATGTGTCCAAAAAGAAACCAAATTTTTAAACAATGAGTCAAGGACTAACATACTGTGTGTCAGTGCAGTCCTAGTATCAGGAAGGGGTAACTGCATGGCAGTATGCAAATTGTAAGTGTGAAATATTAAAGTAAAATAATGATTTTGAAAATGTGATCACAAGCAAGTTGGGTAGAAAATTCACCTCTGAGTAGTAGTAGTTAAACATGAAAAGGGAAAAAAAATACATCCTGAGTTTAAAGGGTGATTGGTACTGAATTGTCCAAATTAAAAAGTTATATTCAGATTTAAAGAGCATCAGACAAGAAAAAATACAAGTAATGACTTGTTGGGCAGTCAAAGTAGGTGGAGCTTCTTCCTCTAGAAGAAACCAGCTTTTTGATAGTTCCAGATGGGAGTGGCTTCTGATTGAAGGGAGATACTCTCAGAAAACATTGTTTTGATTTCTTTTTCAGTTTGGAAACATCAGAGTCAGTTGGAATAGCCCAAAGAAAAGACAAACCACATAACCATCATCAAAATTAAGTATTACCAAAGAAAATTTTTGTAAATATTTTGTATATAAGAAATAAACAAACCTTATAAAGTTACACAGCAGATTTGATCATTCCTTTGAAGTTGTTCCAGTTCTGATCCAAACATGTGAAGTATGCAAGAGGCATGAGTTACCACACCATGCAATTGACCAATATACTTGTGGGGGACAACAAAATATTCTCGTTGTTCATCACTAGACTTTGCTGTCACACCAATCCTGTTTATACATATGATTTGTAAGCAAATAGTTTGAAGGTAACTATTCTAAAACTAGCCAGAGCTCATTCGTTTGCACACAGTTAAATGGTTTCAAGTATTGCTATACACCACAATTCTATTAAATAGTAATCATCATCATGTCATGCTGCTCACATCTAACTCTCTCTTGCCATCTGTGTCTATCATCCATCACTTCCAGCAGGTCTTCTAGGCTAGGTATGTCAAACACGCGACCCGCGGGCCGCATGCAGCCCATCATAGACATGCTTGTGGCCCGCACAAATGATCTTCCTTTCTCCCACAACTCATTGGCAGGGTTTGGTACGTTTCGGTGTAGTAGAAGTGGGAGGAGATCATTTTCAGTCAAGTCAAGTCTTATAAAAAAATAAAACATCTAAGCTAAATAATTTAACCTAAATGTTTTGTTTTTTGTATGGGTGCGCCTAACTACTAGGATCAAGTTTCCTTATTCAAACGTGTAGTTTTTACGTTTTTAAAATGATATTTTTTATCGTGTGGGTGCTACCATCCTTTATTTAAACTGAAAGTTAGACAGTTATAATGAATTTTGAGGATTATCTCCCTTTAAAAATGCGGTAAAAACTATTTTTTGGAATCTGTCTCTATAAAAGAACATGATTTTATTTGAAAATTCATGAAAGATGAATTCTATTTAATTACAATTTTTTGTAAATTAAGCATGGAACTACTTATTGGTTCTTAATTTTTCTCAGGTAAGTATTTTTTTCTTTAATTCATTTAGATTTTTAAAGTTTGAACTTGACTTGAATTTAGTGATAAAATTCATTCAAAAAATTAAAGTATATTTTTCTTTTAAACTTTTTATTATTTAAAAACTTTCATCTTTGCTGGTTTTATTTTAAAAATAAATAAAGGCTCAAAATGCATTTTTCAGGTAGTAATGAGCATTAAAAATTGCTGATCAAAAAAATATTAATTTCTCTTTCGGTCTGAGCTGGTCCTGCTAACGATTTGTCGTCAAATTAACGCTTCGTCGTTATAGTCAAAGTTTTGTTTACATTTTTAAAATTAATTCAATAAACTAAGATATTTTTTCTTTAGATAAAATTGAAATGAAAATTATTTAAAAAAATGTCCGAATGAAAAAATGAAATTTAAATACGGCAATTTTCGAAATGTTTTAAAATTTAAACTCATTGTTTAAAGTAAAAAAGGACTTGTTAAATGTTATATTTCCTAAAAATATTTGAATTAATTTTTTATTGATATTTTATTTTTAAAAAATAGTGTTTTTTTTTTGTTTTTTTTCAATAAAATATTAAAAAATTTCAAAGAAAACGTAATAATTTTTAACTTTTCTAAGCTTGAAACTTTTTTTTATTCTTTTTTAAACATGAAAAAATATTTATGAATTAATAAATTATTTTCATTCCTTTAACAAAAAGTACAAAATTTATTTTTCAGTCAATTTTAAAAGAATTTCGACTTGAGATTTTTTTTTTCTTTTTTAATTTTTTTCTTTCTTTTTTAATTTTTTTCTTTCTTTTTTTTTATAACTTAAACTGGCAATACTGTTGTCTTTTTTTAAAGCTTATTAAGTTAATTATTTATTTCGTAATGTCCCATTCCCTATTGGCACTCATACCTGTATACGCATACAGTGTATGCATATCAACGGACAAATCTTTGACATCGATTTCTATTCTTTTAGACACTTAAGAGAGTGACGCAGTTGAAAACGTATCAATATCGTTCGATTTCTAAGAAATGGCTCGACGAAGATATGAGGGATATAAGCAAAAAAGCCATAGAGTTATGAATATAATTTAATCAAATACTCCGGTGGAGTTATCCATAAAATTTTGAATTGAATTTGAATCTATAAATAAGTCAACAGAACGCATTCAAGCTCTGTATCACGCGATTCTTCCCCAGTGTTTTGCATAAATATTTTTATCAGTCTTTTATTGATATTTTCCTTATTTAATCTTCCAGATTGCACTTCGTCTTTAAAATGGATAGTGCTCCTCCGACTAAGAATTAAAAGAAAGCTGAGCGAAGAAGGGCGGGTGTTTCAAGAAAAATGGGAATTACAGTATTTTTGCACAGCAGTGAGTGGAAAGATACATTGTTTAATTTGCAACAACCACTTTTTTACGCCAAAAGTCTACAACTTGAAAAGGCATTATGAAATGAACCATGTATTTTATAATAGATATGAAGGGCCAATGCGTGTTTTAAAACTTAAGGAATTAAAGGCCAACTTGACACAGCAACAGACCTTCACGAAAATTCAGAAAGGGAACTCAGTCGAATGTTTGCCACGAATGGAAAAACCTACACTGAAGGAGATTTCATAAAACAATGTCTTGTAAAAACGGCAGAAATTATGTGTCCAGAAAAGACGCACTTGACCAGAAACACTGTTGCCGAACGGATTAATGACATATCAAGTGATTTGAAGCAACAATTAAAAACTGAATCATTAAAATTTGAACACTTTTCGTTTGCAATTGATGAGACTTGATATCACTGGAATAGCACAACTTGCAGTCTTCATCAGGGCCTGTGACAACGAATTTAACATTTATGAAGAACTGATCCCCATGCATGACACTACAAGTCAGGACATATTTTAGAAAGTCAAACAGGTTCTTCATGAGTATGTGCTGGATTTGAGCAAACTTGCGTGCTTGTCTACCAATTGTGCAGGGAATATGGTTGGTAGACATAATGGTGTTGCAGCCAAGTTACGAACAAAAATGCGCAATTTATGTCCAGATTCGACATTTACACTGCATTATTCATCAGCAAAATTTGTGTTCAAAGATTCTGAATTTAAATCATGTGCTGAGTTTAATTACAAAGACAGTGAACTTCATCAGGGGTTGTTCACTCAACCATTGTTAGTTCAGGCAGTTGTTGAAGGATCTGGATAATGAGTTCACCAATGTTCCATTCTATACAGAAGTATGCTGGTTATCATGCCACAAAGTGTTAAAAAGATTTTATTTGTTGAGACAAGAAATAATGTTTTTGGAGATGAAAGGTCGAAGCACCGATGAACTAAAAGATGAGAGTTGGCAGCAGGATCTGGCTTTTGCTGTGGACATTACAGCACATTTGAATGATCTCAATTTAAAATTGCAAGGTAAAAACAAGCTGATCACTGCTTTATATGATGATGTCAAATGTTTCTTTTTGAAATTGAAATTATAGAAGTCTCAAGTCTCTAGTGAAAATTTGGTCCATTTTGCTACATGCAAAGAGCTGCAAAACAGTGCTGATACAAAGTCTGCATTGAGTTTTGCCAAGTATGACACTCACCTGGAATCATTATCAAAAGAGTTTGAGAAAAGATTTAGTGATTTCGCATCTTATGAACGCCAGTTTGCATTATTTTCAAGACCATTTAGTTTTGATGTTGTTGAAGCTGAAGAAAACCTGCAAATGGAACTATTAGAAATTCAGTCGGATTCCTCACTCAGATCAAAATATTTGGAAGTGGGAATACCTGATTTCTTTTCATACCTTCCAGAAAGGTTTAGAAACTTTAGAAAGTTTACCACAAGGATGATGGCAATGTTCAGCTCCACATATTTGTGTGAACAGTTATTTTCTTTCATGAAATCAACAAAAACATCTCAAAGAACAAGATTGACTAATCAACATTTGTCATCCCTCATCAAACTCGGCACTACACAGAAATTTCAACTACACATACAAGAAATTGTCAACAAAAAGAGACGTCAAGCCTCAGCACAAAACAGTGAAAGTCTTTGAATTCTTGTTGATGAATGTCAGTTTTGAATTTATGTATAATGCACTTTTTGCTATTGTCTTGAAATAGATGAAGATCGTAAAAATTTTCATTATATTCTTTTGTTGAACTACATGTACACTATTACTTGAATTTGCCCGTGTGTTTCTAAATTGAAAAAAAAAAATAGCAAAAATTTTTATTTAATGTGTTCAACTCTTGCGGCCCTCATGACTTACAAATTGACTCCTATGGCCCTGAGTTATACCCTGGGTAGTTCTTGGCAATTCAAAGGTCACCTTTCTTGGGGAAAGAGAGAACATAGCTCTTTGTCCATCTGTCTATTGTGTTCTAGGTATATACAGCATTGCAGCAGTATGTCATTGAATTTCCTTGTTTTCCATACTTCTGGAGGTATTTCATTGAGACTGGCAGCTTTCCTGTTTTTAATTTTTGTTAGGACTACATAGAGTTCTGTGGGGATTTAGGAATTAACAATAAAACTCCCAGTCGGATGTTGCCTCATCGGCTGCCACATACAAAATGTATAAACGCGTCGCCATGCATAAGGCTCCACGCATCCATCCGGTTAAAAATCAGGAAAAAAAGAAAAATAATAAAAAGTAAAGTATCCAATGGGAAGCGGTCGCGCCAAAATTGGAAGGATTTTGGAGTGGTGAATTTGGAGCCGGTGGAGAGATAAATACTCAGGTTTTCTGTGAACCGACCTCTTTTTCGGGTAGTGACGTCAAACCGACAACACCGATTTTGCTGTCTGGTGTTTTGGGCACCACGCTGCGTCTTGGGACGTAGCGTTGGTTAGTCCATTCACCAAGTAAATAAAGGAAAGTATGGAAGAAATGTTTTCGTCTCTTATCTGTTTCTATCTTTTCTTTTTGTATATTTCTTTTGGACTTTCTTTGGACAAGGCATTGTGCCGGCCAGTCAGCGTGGGGTAAAATAATATAACCAAAATATGGAGTCAGATATCTTACGGCAACACAGCCTTGCCCTTAGCCACTGACCTCCTAAATACCTTCAAATCCCACATTGGTGACCTCGACGCGAAAAACCTTTAAACACCACAGTGGTGAACCCCAAACACGTGAATGATGAACACCCAGAATAAAGAAGACATCCCAACAAGAAATTTTAAAAAGAAAAAAACAACAAAAACATCCTAAACTGGAGACAGATGACTTTCCACGTGGCACAAAAAAGAAAAGAAAACAAAAAAAAAACAAAAAAACCAGCGAAACATCGAGAAAAATTTTCAAATGTTCCCGCCGAACTAACTTCAAGGACAATGCAAAATGGACGTAAATACCCAACAACGTGGAATTTTTTTTTCAGCAAAACTTTATCTATCAACACACTTTTTCACTTCCCAACTCGCAAAATAGGTAACTTTTTAACTTTCACTCACCCTACTCCTATTTTGGTTTCTTGAGCAACACGGTTTATCTCTCCCACTACCTCACTAAAACACCAACGACTGCTAGGAATTCCAGAGGACCCAAAAAAAACTCACACTACTCCTCTGAACTATACTGCTAATTCTGTATGCCACCTTGTCAGCTCATTAACTTTTTTCTCAAAGTGACATTTTGTTTTTAAAAAAAACATACCACAAGGTACACAAAAAAAAGAGATTTCCAGCAAATACTAGCGACTAAAAAAAAAAAAGTAGTCACTATTACAGAAAATGCAATGTTTAAACAAGCGAGCAAACACACACACAAAAACAAAAAAAGAACAAAAAACAAAAAAAAAACTCACGGATAAAAAATAAGAAATAAATAAAAATTATTCCCGGATATTAAAAGAAGTTCCAAAGAAAAAGCTAAAGGGTTAATGAAGAATAATCCTCTCAAACTAGATAATTACATTCAACAATTCTATGCACTACCAAAATTAATGCACATAAAAAAAAATTTAAAAAATGAAATAAAATCCGTCACATCCAACGAGTCCTAGTTTTCCAGCCACCCTTACCAAATTACCAAAATTATTGAAAATTTGCAAATAAGATACAAGAATTTGATAAATAATCCTCCTAGAAAATAGGACAATTAAAAATCAATTCAGTTTTTTTGAAAAAAAAAAAGCGGGTTGGCTGGACACACAAAATTTAAAATTTAAAAAATTTTAAAGGGAGCCGTGACACCCTTACAAATATTCATTTTTCTCTAAGAATCCTCCTAGTAGCTCCGCTATCTTAGGTGGCGATGTATTGTGGGGATTTAGGAATTAACAATAAAACTCCCAATCGGATGTTGACTCATCGGCTGCCACATACAAAATGTATAAACGCATCGCCACGCATAAGATTCCACGCATCCATCCAGTTAAAAATCAGGAAAAAAAAAAAAATAAAAAGTAAAGTATCCAATGGGAAGCGGTCGCGCCAAAATTGGAAGGATTTTGGAGTGGCGAATTTGGAGCCGGTGGAGAGAGATAAATACTCAGATTTTCTGTGAACCAAATCAGTGAGGACAAAAGGAGACACAAGAAAGAACGTAGACACGATAACCAGGAGAGAAGTAACGTCCGCCCTCGAGTTAAGAGCCGAAACTACCTCTCTGTTAGTTCCACTACCTGACCATAAAAGAAAGAAAAAAGAAAAGAAAAAGGAATAAGTACTCTTTAAAAACATTCTCCTTCTTTCCCCTGTTTCTTGATATCTGACTTTCCACCACTTTGAAAATTTACTACTCACAAAGGGGAACTTCTGAACATTCAAATCCAAGTTGACGTTTTTTTGTTTTATAAAAATTGTTTAATTATTAGATGTTCCTTGTTTGTCTTATGTTAAATGAAGTTTTTTCTCATTGTATGTTGTAACACTCCAAACCCAACCAACAAGGTCATAGTTCTTCTAACATAAACTGTCCTATTTTGATATCTAGTTGATCATCAATAATTTTTGTGATAGGTTCATCCGTAACTTTAGAGGACTTTCCAAGGAAATTCTTAAAATGTATTTTCCACAAGTGTATTTTATTTTTGACTGGCAGCTTTTAGTTTTGCTGTCACGGTGCCTTTTCTTTTACTCACTTCATTTACTGTCTGCCACGCTATCCAAGATTATCTATCTTCAACTGAATGGCAAATCTTATTTATTTGGTCTTGAATGCATTCTGTTTGTTCTCTTAAGTATGTATTAGTTAGTTCACTTTGCGCCTTCTTAAGTTTCTGATCATTGGCATTAGTTGGGTTCTTTTTATTGCATAGGGATGCAAATTTTATGCCATCACATTTTGTTTTAACTACTAATATCTCCCAGGGAACCATTTGGCTTTTAGTTTTGTTGGTATGCATTCTGCTGCCACTTCCATGTGTGCATTGACGAAATTCTTGTATTTGTCATTCAGAGTAAGTGTTTCTGATATCTGAATTTGTCTTTTTAGTGTTATCGCATATTCATCACTAATATCACTATTGTTAAGCATGGACCTGTCATAATGTGCAGTACTGCTTGTTTGTGATGTATTCCTGCATAGACTCAGATATATCTTTGCCATGACAATTCAATGGTCGGAAGACACTCCTTCAAAAGAGGAATATGCCTCACAATTCAAAGTGTTGTTTGTCCATTTCTTATTCATAAGGATGTAATCTATCTGTGCTTTAGCATTATTTGCGTCAGTGTAGGTCTATTGTTTTCCCTTCCTTTTCTGAAATTTAGTATTAAAGCATGTTAGTCTATTTTTTAGAGTGAAATCCATTAGGTGTTCCCTATTTCTGTTTGACATGTTGTGTAAGCTGAATGTTGTTCACATTTTTACCTATTTAGGCATTCATGTCTCCTCCGATGATGAGAACATTGTGTTTAGGGATGTTGGAAAATATTAATAATAATCCCTAGTAAAAAATTGAACAGTTCTATTTGACCTATAGATGGGACCCTAACAGGTACTACCAATCTAAATCATAGTGAATTTGAGAGTAATGGCAATGAAAAGGTACTCCACATTCACCAAAATTCCAAGACTGGAGCCTCACCATCAGATGCAGTTTAGTGTCATATACAGGACACACATTGAGGAGGGAGGGATCTTACTTCTCTGCAGAGATGCAGTCAGCATATTTTACGGCCGCAGCCGACTGGGCTGCAGTTCAAATGTGTTACATATGTATAGTGCTTATTTTCTCCTCCCTCCAACAAAGTGGAACAATGAAGTAGTAAACAAATTCAAACTCTAGTTATGCTATTGCATTCACTTTCAAACTAATACCCTTGAGAAAGGTATGACTACTTTATCCCTCTCTTTGCTATAGGTTATAAAGTAACACTACTGTTCCTCTACAAGCTCAATTTACCATGATTGATTAAAAAAAAAAAAAAAAAAATTTACAAAACCTTAATACATACCCCATCCCTGAGGAAGTGCATCTTGGGAATCACTTTCTGAAGATAACAGTGGATTCTGTGGGTACAAAAATCTCTGTTGTAAATGTTCCATTGTTCTGTTATTACGCCATTGCTGCCACTGCTGCCAGTTGAGGACCATGTCCATGTTGGGCTTCTGCCATGTTGTTGTGCGCGTGTTGTGGTCAACATAATAAACACGCCCACGGTTATCAACACGACGTTCCCATCTAAATCAAAGAAAAGGTGATGCAATTGAAGACAGTTTCTAGCAACAAGTTTAAAATTAGAATCTTCGATTAGCAGGATTTAGATGGAAAAGTTGGGGTTCTTTTTTGGTTTAAAGAAAGAAATACACATATTTTACTAAAAATTTTTCAAAATTTAATTGCCAACAGAATAAGGCAAGGTTCTATTTACCCAAGAGGTAATGGCCTTTCCCAAGTGGTAGTTCTTGTATTGTGATCTACATAGTATGGTCGACCTTGAGGATCAAATCTCATTTGCCAGCTGATTTAGAAAAGAAAAAGAGAAAAAATTTATCAAAATTCAATGACGTAAAAGTTTGTTTTGAGGCAAGAACTTTGTAGTGTAAAAAGTCTACATTTAAAAAAAGAGAAATATCCAAACAAAATACTACAAAATTTATTTGAAATCTTCATAGCTATTCTTAAATTTGATAACTGAAAAATGAAAATTTTTAAGCTTATTGTGTAAAATGAGATGCTAAACTAATTCCAAGTCAAACATTAGGAAAATAATTCTAATCATAAAGGGAAAACCAATAAAACCTAAAGTATAGTATGTATATGTTGCTTGAGTATGAGTAAAAACAATGATTGGGATAAAAACTAAAATCATCAATAGTAATATGACAAGAACATTAATAAAATTGTTACAAAGAAATTTTACAAAGTCATTTTAACAATAAAATTTATTTTTTCTTCTAAAACTTAACTTAAAAACTTAATAATATGAATAATATCAATGAAGAAATAAAGTATAAAAAATTGAATTAGTGAATAGGAAAAAAATCTGAAAATAAAGTGCAATTTGTATTCATCTATAGTGAAAATAAACTTGAAAACAAATTGAAGCAGACTACTGACTGTACAAGATTGTTTGATTTAACTAAATTTGTGTAGCAATTGTGGTGTAAGGACATTGACCAATCACAGTTAACCTGTGGATATATACTATAGATATATAAGCTTCACATTATGAGGTGTAAAAGCCAATTAATCTATGTTGAATCTGAAGATCAGAGAAAAATGCAAAATTTAAACACTTTATGATTAGAGGAGTGGAAATTTTAGCATTTTTTTCTTTTTTTACTCAATAAATTTCATATTTTTAAGTAATAAAATAATTTAATCTATTAAAATAATAATCAATTATAAAGCATATTGTACCATTTTGAAGTAATGTTTTAAAGAAAATCTTTAATAACCCCTGTTTTATTTTTTTTTTAAATCCTTACAAAAATACCTTTAGCAGGATTATAGTTTTCACAATGCTCAGCAACATCAATTAAATTTACAATGATTTTTTGACTTAATTGATCAGTGAAGTGTTAAAAGTGGAAGGAATCAAATTTACAAGACGAGTTCATAGGTTTCTGTGACATTAGCCATATGCCAATACAGACCTTAAATTACTAATACTTATTTACATTAAGAACCAAGGTTTTACAGTTTCTAAAGATTTTAGTGACATCTTAAAAAAATTATAAAAAATTATAAAAACATCAAATTGGTTGCAACTACTTTTATTTTTGTAACTTTATTTTAATATTCAGTTCCTTAGGTATGAAGCTTCATCAGAATGAACTTCATTTTTATGATGTATTTCCTTCACATTTGATTTTTTTTGTGTTCTAACAATATTCTCAATCTTCTATCAGGTCTGTCGGCCTTTATCATTAAGAGCTTTATTTCTCCATACATGAAAGAAAAACAGATTAATCACCAATAAAAGGCAATTGGTCATTTTCAGGAGCTATTGAACACTCTAGACACCCTGTTAGCAGAGTTTAGAATACACCACCTATCTTCTGCAGAGGAGTAAGATCCCCAATCTAAAAAAAAAAATCAATCGATAAAAAAAGAAAGGGGGGGGATAAAACACTAAACTACATCTGGTGATGAAGCTCCAGTTCTGGAGAACTGGGGAGTGTGGAACACCATTTCATTGGCATTATTCCCAAGGAATAGTTAATATAATTTTCTGCAAATCATTTGTATTAAAAATAGTTACTGTACAAACAAATTATAGAAAAATAAAAATGGAATATTGAAAACATAGTTGATTGTAATTAAACATTTACAAATTAATCAAATTTCAGCTTTAAATAATCCATAAAGAGTTTATATGCTGTTAAAAAAATAAACCTAAACACTCTAAAGACTGTCACAGTGTCTCTCTCTCTCTCTCTCTCTCTCTCACACCTAGAGAGACAACAGACTTTTCCTGGCCTGAAATTAAATTGTATCAGTTCATCTCCCTCAATTATATTATTTTTCTTCAGACAAGAGATGTCCTCTCCCTCTTCTAAAAAAAAAAAAGAAGAAAAAAAAAAGAAAAAAAAAAGTTGAGTAAATGTAGGTAACTTGTTGTCCCAACACTAATAGTGCATCCTCTGAGTTTCTCTTTTATCGCCTCCAAGATTACTTCTCACTCCAACTCCATATTCAGCTCATCTTGTGCCGACTCACTGATCTCAAGCATCAGAGAAACAAAAATCAAGTCTTGCCCGGAACCTTTCTTATCCAAGCAAGCTCAAAATTTGCATATAAACATCACTCCTGCAAGATTTTACGAGATCACCATATTTTCATGTCAATGGCGACTATGTTTCTTTTTGAAAGATTGTGAAGCATGTGCATTGCCATTTCTTCTTTGGCAGTAAGTCAACTCTTTTGCAACCACCCCCATCTCATTATTACAAATATGACAGGGGGGTGGCACCTATTTCTGGCAGGTACTCCTTCATAAAAGTGGTCGCACTCACTCATCAGGTCTTCTACATCTCCACCTGCTGTATTACTCATCATCTTTGCCTTCAGATGTTGACTCTTTAGATGAACTGTCAGGTCCTGTTCCAAAAAGCAACAGTCTCTGATTCACTCTCGGACGATGTACTATCTTTGTCATGTTATATGATGGTTAATCTAGTAGTGCTAAATCTACTTAGATGAACAGGCACCACACACTATTATACCATCATCAAATTGTACTGATAACACAGATTCCCTCACATGGTGAGGTGTACTATTAATTAGCACTGTCTGAGGGTTAATCACTGTTAACACATCCCTTGCTGAATTGAGTTGTACATCGGCTGCTCGGTGTTTTAACCCAAACAAGTTCTCCCACTTGATATGGATTGCTTTCACCTCCCAGAGAAGACAGTTTACTGTCTAAACCTTTCATGTGCTGTTCATACTGGTACATGCCATTGGCTGGCACACTCAAAGGTGTTTCATCATCCTTGGATGTTATGTACCAGTATACAACCTCCTGGATCGAGCACTGCATATTGGCTGCAATTCTCTTGACAGTGCAGTGACATCGCTCTGAAATGCCATTATCCTCTGGAACATGGGCACATTTATATCGCATTCACAAGCCCTATTCATCTGCAAAAGCAAGCCAAGTTGGGGCATTATTCATAAGTATTTCAACAGGTGAACCACATTCATAGAAAACAGACTTCGATTCTTGCATAGCAGTTGATGTATCCTGACACGCCAGTGGGTGCCACACGGTAAAACGCACTGGCCCAAACTCGATCAACGTTAGGAATTTATTGCCCTGGTAGTATGTTATATCCATGCCCAATCAATACCTGTTGTCTTCCACTTCAATCTTTCCTTTTTTTCATCAGACTGGAGCAGAGTGAATCGTTTGACATTCTTCACAAGCTCATACTGCCACTCTGGCTACTACTTTCATGGTGGAGGGACATATTCTTCAGCAAAAATAGATTGTACACTAAACACTAGGATGTCCACATCATCGGTGTGTGGCACAAATCTGCTCAGCAGTTGACTGATCAGCTAGGTCGGATCTTCACCTCATCATATCAAGCCACCGCTTTGGTACTTGAGCCAGCTGATCTGCCAAATTGTTTCAATTCAACCATCAACTTGTAGGTTATACTCATTGATCAGCTGTTTTAAGGTCATCAGCCTTCTTTGCACCAGCATCTTGCTTGCAGCTTTGGGTCTTACTTGGACCCTACCCATTTGCACATCAGTCAACCAATAATAAACACACAATGAGTGTGCGTAGATGCACTATTCTGGATTGCCACTACAGCACAAGATTGAGGCTTTTCAGTGTGGCATTAAGTTCTCCTAAATTAGCCAGACGAAACCAATAGACATCTTCTAGGATGGCACCATGTCTCTCCAACATCATAATGGTCACCAAAGAGCTTGCATCAACCCAGGCATTCAATTCTTCTCCAGTCACGCTCCAGTCCCCTTGAGCAGGATTATCATGACACTTTTTCAACACTTCTGTCATAACCAGCTTGAGAGAGACATCATTAACTGGGTCATCCCATCCCTTAGTTACCATGTTTATTCATTTCTTTATCATTCCTGTCATCACATGGAGCCACCTGAAAACAGGAAAGTACCCTAACCAGCTTCTCACAAAGGGAAAACATGGTGCATCACATCATCTCAACAGGGGGTTCAGCAATAGCAGTCCCTTGTTTCCAGCGCAGAGTGCTGTGCTCTCCCAGAGCCTGAAGGCCCAACACTAGAGCCTCATGTTTTAGGCACTTGGGGGTCTTTAAAATTAAGCTGAAAGATTCTAGCCTAGTCTTAATTTCATCCACAAACAATTTCTCATCTACAAATGTTGTCAACATAATATGAAATTGTCTTCATTGTCAATTCTTCTTGATGACAGACTTCATGATCAGCAGTGCAACATTTAGTCCAATCCTTATCATGTCAAGCAGTATCTTCTCTCTGATAAGCACTGTTTAAAATACCCACAACAACTCAGGAACACATACTTGCAAATAGGCCCTCATTAGGTCTAGCAGGGCCACATTTACCCTTTGTTAATGCTACTCCCTTAGATTGACAGCACATAAGTCCACATCTGCAGTAAAGGCATCCACATGCTCATTTAGCTCCCTGTAGTCCATTACAGTATGTACCTTGCCTTTGCTAGGTTGTACAATAGCCATTAGAGGAATCAGACCTTTAGGAGGTCTCAACTGCTCCTGTGGATATGAAATCAGCCAACCATTCGTGATCCACATCTGTAATTCCTGCTCGTATTCCATCCTAATCTAGTCAAATATTCTGTATTCCACTACCTTATTGCATAGCTGAACTGGCACTCCATTCATGGCTTATTTCTACCTGGCAATTCAGAACCCTCTCATTATAATCAAAGGAAGCATAGAAGTCTGGTTCATCAACAGAGAGCCACACACAACTCTTTCCTTATACCAAATTGTACACCTCCAGCTGGCATGATCACAACGCTACCTAGCACTTATATTGTATCTTTTCTGATTAGCAGGTATACAACAATAACATTGAAGAAAAATTTTTTAAATAAAAAATATTCCACACACAAATCATTATATATATATATATATATATATATATATATATATATATATATATGTGTGTGTGTGTGTGTGTATTTATTTATTTAACTTAATTTTATTAATATTTTATTTATTTATTTTATATATATATATATATATATATATATATATATATATATAAATGTGTGTGTGTGTGTGTGTATATATATATATATATATATATATATATATGCATATATGTGTATATTTATCTACTTATTTTATTTTTTAAATTTTTTCATATTATTTATTTATGTTGTATAGTCATCTACTGTTCATGCAGCATCACAACGACACAATAATTAAACAGACGAAAGGACAAAGACGCAGGAAGACTTCTTTAACAAATATATTTTACCTCTCACTTTATTGCAAGGGTTCGAAAGGGTTGTTCAAGGGTTGCATGTGAGAGGGAGCTGGAGACCGATCTGGTCTCTAGCTATCTGGAATTCTACAGGCAACTGCTTCTTGGACTCGAACTCAACTGAGTTAAATAATAATTCAACGCCCACACAATCGCCCACTGGATCTTTGAAATCGAATGTTTAATCGTCATCAAGCGGAAATAACTGTCATGCAGTTCAGAGGCCACTCTCTTCCAGTGCATCAGTCTGTATTGGCACAGTGGGACCTTCACCTTGTCCCATATTATAAGCCTTAATCCGCCCACGCGATCTCTTTCGATTACTGGCCATTGGAATGTGTCACTTCCTTCCGGTGCATCACCTTGGAATAGCATTTTTTGGGGCCGGGTCGAAGGTCAAAACATAACATTTATTTATTTACTTTTTTCTTTCCTATTTTTTATATATATATATATATATATATATATATATTTCATTTATTTATCTTTTATTTAGGCATTTAATAATTTTTTTTTTAATTCATTGTCAAAGAAGTTAGAGAGGATAAAGCTTTCTATTTTATTTTTTTTCTGTTAAGACTTGCTTGTCAGAAGGATTTTACCTGTTATCTTGATCCAAACCTGGTCATTTCTCATTGGCCAATACCATTTTAAAAACTCATTAGTAGTAGCATTTAAAATTTTTTTCTTTTGAGGTGTGAACTGTGTGTTTTTGCATGCTGGGCGTATTTTTACTGCAGGATCGCCGGCTGGAACAATAGTTTCGGTAGGGTCACTTGGGAGAGCAAGTATGATGTTGGAAGACCCAAAACTTGTAAGGACCCCAAGAACATCACTGACGAGGCAATTCTGTGCACTTTAAGTGTGTGACTACAATCATTGATAATGAAGCATAAATATGGATTCTGGAAATTCTGTAAACACTAATGCATGGTGACAGAAAGATCCTAATCATTCAGATTAAGGTCCACATCAAAAGAGAAGCAAAATATTGATATAAAGTTAAAAATAAAAGATAGGCAATTTAATTTCTTATATAATTTTTCTTGAGCTGTAATAAGATTGCAGTTTCTAATTAAAAAATTTTTTTTATATATTTGGGGAAAGTAAAGCCAACTGGAAGTATTTCTAAAGACAAAGATGAAAACTACTTTGTTGTGTATTTGTCTAGGTGGCTCTAACTGTCCTTGAAGTTGAGAGTATACCACTATTGGGTATGTGTGTGTAGGTATTATTTTATATATATATATATATATATATATATATATATATATATATATAACCTTACCACAAGAAGCAACAAGTTAACAGTGGAGTTACTTACCCTGGGGGCAATGGATCTTGGGCTTGTTGAAGTTGTGCTTGAGCTTGGGCTTGAGCCTGAGCTTGAGTGGGAGGGGTCTGAGAAGAGGCTTGTTGAGAAGCATAATTGGGAGCAGCCCCACAGACTCCGTCAGCAGCAGGAGAAGCGGCAGCTGCGGCACCGTTTGCATTTGAACCTGTGGCTCCCGCATTGGATAATGGAGAAGGAGGAACAGAGCTCATCGCAGGAGGAGACACAGGACTAGGAGCTACACCATTCTGTAACTGAATAGGATTTGGTGAAGAGCCACCTTCAGCTCCTCTGACACCTGGTGACAAAGAAGTATCTGCAACAGAAGAGACAAGTAGATGATTGAAGTAAAACATGTATTCTAAAAGAAAAAAAAGCATCATTATGATTTTAAGAAAAAGATTCAGAGCATTCTTTACATTGTCTTTAATCAGCTACCTTTTTTTTTTTTAAAGTCATTTTTAGTAAAATACTACAGCCATTTGAACCTAGTCTCTTACATACCTGACCTTACAAAATTCACAAAATCAATCAAGCACAAAACACAGTAAAACTGTTCCAAGGTGAATACATCCCATTATTTAAAACAAAGGTTGTGATTGGTCACAATGTTAAACCTTTTTTAAGGATTATTTAATACGATCTCCCCAAGCCTAAAATATTTGGCAGACAATATATAGTAAAACAACACTCAGCTGTAAATTGAGTTTATGGTGTTTAATAAAGCAGCACTCAACTGGACTGACAGGTTCAGAGCATAAAACAAAATATAACCCAAATACCATTATTTCACAAATTAGGCATGGCATAAAACAGAATTCAAAGCAAAACATAAAGTGAACAAAAAAAAAACAACTAAATACTGTAGCAATTTTTGACTTTTAGATCCTTTAAACTGACTTTAGATATACCAAAGAAAATTCAATAAATATGACAAATATGTACTGTAATGAACTTTTTAATCTACTAACCATATGCCAAGATTGAATGAATACACTGGTGAGAATGAATTTTGTTACATATGTACCTGATTACAGCCATAGGAGTACTGTGGTCGATAGTGTTTATCCAGCCTCAATATAAAATGAATTAGCCTAGATTAATCCTTTAATTTGACCTGTGAAATATTAGCAGAAGCCAAATATTTCAATATCTGTAAATGAAATTCAAATTAATGTCAATTTACTGAATAATCCCTATTCAGCAATAATGAGAAGGTGAGAAAGATTAGTGAGAAAATGTTCTTCATTTAAAGTTGTAGTATCAGTCCTGATAGTCTAAGAAAGAGTTCATTGTAAAAGAAGGCTACTGCATTGTGGAAATTTACTTATTTACTAAATGAGGGCAGTAGTCTAGTGTTTTGAGTACCCGGGACAATTTAAACTATTACACCTAAACCATAAGCTGATATGAGTTCTAGTTTTCAAGAGTTTTGTATTTTCTTAACCTAATTACACATGCATTAAATTTATTTACGTATTTATCTATAAAATAAAATTACTTCTTTACATCCATCAAAATTTATATCAAATTGAAATAGGATTCTAGTTATAGAAAAAATACTGTGGTAATTTTCAGGGTCAAAAATATTAATTAATGGCATTAGATAAAAAGATTCAAAAAGACATATTTTAAAAGATTTGATATGTTCCTTAACACTCATTAGGGTTGAACATATTTTTGTTTATATTTCAGTAGTATTAGTTTTATTACAAGATGTTTCAAATTTAAAAAGATGGTATAAAATAACCAAGCTATACAGATAGCTATACTTATTCTCAAATAACTGAATGAATGAAATTGCATATATTTCATATACTAAAAGTGTAATATATGTGTGCATAAGTGTTAAAATGCATAATATCTAAAAAGAAAACCCCACCGCACTGCAGAATAATAACTGCAGGAGTAACAGTAAAATATACAAGTAATATACACTTCTATATCAATTGCTATCACTATTAGATATACTATAGCTACACCACAGAAAGTCAGTTAAAATTATCAGAAAAGGAATGAGCATTGTCTTTTTAGTCACCCTGCACCTTTTAACTAGACTTACTCTATATTACTATAGTAAAACAAAAAACTCCAAGTTGCAATTTTATATTACTTTACAATTTTTTGTCATTTCAAATTCCAACAATTGGGGAAAAAAAGATAAGTCGTCATAGAGTAGTGGCTAATGTGCTGGACGGCAACATAGTAAAGGAATTCAAATTTCAGTGACACTATTATGTTCACTTTTGGACTAATGTCACATCTCCAGCTATAGGTTAAATAGTACCACAGTTCTTCTACAAGAATGGCTTTGGTACTAAATTACTCATATATGTTGATATGTCATTAAACAAAGAAACCAAACCAACAACTTTGGCACCCATAAAAATTTTGCACCAGCAGCAACTGCCTCTCTGGCCCCGCCCAAGCTACACCAGTGATTGAAGGCAACCATTGTGTACAACAAACTTTTGGCTTTACAACTTCTTCCACTCAGTTTGTTATACTGTAAAAATGTATTACATATCGTTCTAGTGAAATGAGTATCCTCATCTTCATTGTTTAAGTCAGAATGTTTGTGTCCTTATACATTCTTGGCCCTCTGTTTTCCATTGCATTTAGTAACCTTTCAAGAATTTCAAATTGAACCCATTATTCAATCCACAGAATTTAAAAGTTTTCCTTCCATTATAGAAGATATTAGTTTTCCTTCTCCTTTCTCATCACTAAACCTAAGTATATGTTTGATTCAGAGATTGAACTCACAACCATCAATTAACTAAAAGCATGTAACCTAGTATGTGGATACTGAGTGCCATCTGGAGGATCTGCTAAGAGCAATTGACAATATAGAGAGAGGGACAAGGAGATCAGTGCTGTTATGCACAATTTGATAATGATATAGTAGTATGTGGTGCCTATTCATCAAAGTAGATTTAGCACTACCAAATCTTAAGAAAATAATTCTTATAACTTCTATGGGTTTTTACTTGAGCAATAAACAGATTAATTTTACAAGACATATCTATGACTCAAATTCTATATAAGATAGTGGCATAAAACCTGGAATTCCTCATTGAGTTACCAGAAGCTCAATTATCCAATTTTTTTCAGATAGCATTGATTTACAAACCTTAAATCTTTATAATTATGTGGGAGAGTTTTTCTATAGACAGCCAAACAAATTGATATTAAGCTAGTAAATTTGGTATGCATGCCTATTGGACCCAAAGGTTTTAACAAAAAAAAAAAATGTTCTTCATGAAGATGGCTATCATTGAGAGGGAGTTTCTAACAATAATTAGTGCAAAGCTGTAAAATTTCCAAACTTCAAAAGAAAAACTTTTTCTCATTACTAATTAGATTTATAGGTAATTCTTCAAGCTAGAGAAGTAAACTAATTACATAGCATTATTTCTCAGTTACAACTAACAATTCAGAGAAAGAAAAATGTTTAAAATCAATAAATCTTAAGTGTCACTTAGATTTTTAAAATTTATCTACCAAATAGATTTTTCAAAGAACAATAACTTTGATTAAATACAACTGATAAATCTTTTCTCTTGTGAATTTAACTTTTACAATAAGAATTACCTTCTGTAACCATTTGGTATAAATGTTTAATTGACAACAGATTGTGAAATAAAAATTGTTTAGAAAAATAAACAAGTAGAAGAGATTTCTAACATTAATCTGTGAGTCTTGTCATGTCTGCAATTCTAAATCTTGACCTCTTACTAAATGTAGACGGGTACTTCAACTACAGAAACAGAAGTAAAATGTAGCAGTTAAGACTAATTTAAATGAACATTTGTTTCTCTTCAAAAATTCCTCCTAAAAATTGACCAAAATATTCAATACTAAATCCAAGTTTTTAACGGAACTTTATGCTATTTTTAATCTGTATGTATTTAATATTATTTGATACTTATTTTTGGTCTATAAAGATTGCTTGATAAAGCAATAAATATAAAAATTAAGCATTTAAACTCACAATTTTCATTTATTTAAAGTACTCAAATAATAGATGTTAAATCATATACACGTGTATAGTTCAAATTCTAAAGATATAAAATTTGGGAGAAGTTAAAACCCAATGAGAAGTACAAGGTGTTGTTTTTGGCTTAAAAAATAATTCCATAAATTAATTTGTGGGCCATAAATCAAGGATCAACTTATACACAAGTTTGTGTACATGTCTGTGTGTGTGTGTGTGTGTGTGTGTGTGTGTGTGTATATAATGTAACTGGAAGAAAACTCAACCACGGTTAAATTATCATTATAAATTTATTTCAGCAAAGAATATAATCATCACTTCAGATGACATACATTCTTAATTTGAGGGTGAAAACTATATACTTTTTAAGTAAAAGGGAGTAAAATGCAAGCTATTTTTAAAATGCATAATATATACAAAAAGACTTTTTTTATAAAAGCCAAAAACTTTTAGAAAATGAACCAGGAAATCAAACAAGATATAAGATATTCTGTCACAAGAAGAAATCAGGAATCAATATTAGTTATGCTGCCAAGAGGAAAATACACAAATAAATGTTGGGAAAAGATCAAATATGGCAAACAATTAGAAATTTAAAAAAAAGTTTAGGGTTAATTCATAAAGTAAAATGAAAATTATAAACCCCAAAACAATAGGAACAGCAAGTACTGTAAGCAACCTGAGCCCTGTGTGCATGATTATACAAAAACTTACTAAATTCTTAAGTGAGTCCTTACTTATCACTCCTTTTGATATAAATATTCCTCTTAAACTTAAATTGATCAGATCGACCATTTCAGATTGAATATTCAATCTGAAGGGGGTTGATCTGATCAAAAGGGTTATTTTATTTTTATCAAAAGCAATCCTTTATTTTTTCTTTTATATAGCTTTCTTCCAGTAATTTTTTAAATTTCCACAGTTAATACAACAGAAATTTATAAAACAATGAGTAAGAAATCAACCAAGTCATTTATTAAGCTTAGCTTGGCACAGAGCCAGGCATTTGGTTTAAATAAAACTTAATAATAAAGAATATTTATCCAACCTCCTACCAGATAGGATTTGACAAGGTCAAAAAACTTAATGGTCTGCTCATTAACCATATACTACATGAGGTCTCCATAAATAAATCAACCAGTAGGATTCAGTCTGGTTAATTTATCCAATATGCTTAACATATGCATAAATAAAAAAAAATAACATACAATACTAAGAGAAATATTGATCCAAAATGTAATATAAAAAGATTAAAAATTACATTATTAATAAACAGGAAACTAAATTTTCAGATAGATTTTTATATGGCAGTATTTGAGGATTCTCTGCTCAGTATTTTTATATAAATATGAAAGTATATGCCAAGATATAAATAGCATAATTTATTATCAGTACAGAAAATGGAATCAGCTGCTTAAATTCTGCATAAAGCTGTTTGCCTTTTGCTCTGGGCAAAGGCATGAATCCATTTCTTTCCACAACTAGGGCTTCAGTCAATCTAAAAGGTTGACTCTAAATACAAACTATAGAAGGTGACAGGAAACCATTCCACAATCTCTCCTAAAAAAAGGCATGGTAATGAAAGAAGTTGTGAAGAGTTATGATCACCCAAGTCCTGAAAGGATATGGCACTTTTCTTTTTATTTGGTACAAATTTTTTTTAGTCAATCTACAAGTAATCTGAATTTTTTTTCAAACTGAACCAAGTGTTTATTAGAACAAAAGATGAAAACATTGAAAAATATATACAGATAATTAAAACTTAAATAAAAGCTTAATGTTTTATGTTTATTCCCATTCTTTAAAGTATGGAATGGAAAATGATATTAGTAAGTAATGTTTAGCTGAGGGTATTTATGCTCTCTTTATATTTAAAATCCTTGGGGAAAGGGCACAGCATCCATTCCTCACATTGCTGCAACAGATATGACAAAATGTTACATCATTGAGACACCATAACCATTAAAAAGAGTTGGTAGGGTGACAGAAAGTGATGAAAAAATTTCAGGAGATTATACAGAAGTTCACAAAAAAAATTTTTTCAGACTTCTATCAGTTTAGCTATAAAATTTTAAACACATGATAAAAACTATTAAGTAATATTTATGTTTTATGGTATGAGCAGTTTGAATAAATGAAAATTAAGACAAGAACTAATATTCAAAGGTTTTTTTTTTAACTTCTTCAAAACATTTAAATAATTTTTTTTATTGTAACACACAGACACACTCTAGATATATATTGTGAAAAAAATGTTTTTCTTCCTTAAATATTACAAGCATCAATCATTGTCTAGTTTTAGGAACCAAAATCAACTAAAACTTAATATATGCAGAAAGTTTTAAACAATTTCTGCTATGACATTTCTGTGGTTATTTCATATTAAATCTATATCTAAAATTTATCTTTGTTAAGTCTTTACAGATTGAAGAGTTTCAAAATCCCAAGAAAATAAAATTTATAAGTTTAAAATTTAAAAAAAATTTTTTTTTTTTTTTTCAATCAATACAATTGTATTGCTAGTTTCTGTACATTGAATATATTTATGTATACATTGAACTTTAAAGATATTTTTGGGAGAAAAAAATGAATAGATTTTACAAGGTTGAAATTCAAAGTGGAAAGGATGAGCACAAATCCTTGGCTTCAAATTAATGATTTCATTATCATAAATCAAGTCATCTTATATACATATATATGCAGTATATTTTATAGTTCTAACTTTTTTTTTTTTTTTTTTTTTAATTTTTACAGTCAGGAAAAATTATCTCTTTAAATGCTTTAAATCTATACTGATGGAAACATTATTCGCATGAATAACAATACCTACATATTCTTAGTATATCAAACATTTTCTTTGTATGTTGTTAACATAGCATGTCAGTAAATCTATTCTTTAGCCCTCAAAAAAAAAAAAAGAAGTTTTTTCATGGAGGTGGAGGAAGAAAAAAACCTGAAAACTGAAAATTACACATGACCAGACTTAAAGAATAAATCATCACAAATGTGTTAACTTCACAAAAAGTAAGAGAAAGTTTAACAGTATGATAATTTCTCAAAATGTTTTTAACACTATCCTTTAACTTATTTTTACTACTTAGAACTATATTCAAAATATTTTTAGATGCTTCTCTTTGTTAAATATATTTCTTAAATACTAAAATTTAAGCAGTAAACAATAATAAATATGAACAAAAATATACCAACCTTGTTTCATTATCCACCATTTTACTAATACTGAGATAATAGCAAGTTTTTTTTAGGTTTTTAATGTAAGTAATGATCAAGGTCACCCAACCAGATTAGTAGAGTCTGAGCATAAAATTTCACCTACTTGCGTTTAATAAATAAAACCTGTCATTAACAATACACAAATCTGCATAATATCCACTTTATAGACATACAACTTAATCGAACAAAATCAGTTTTATCTAAACAAGGTTTCTAAGTCATACAATTTTTTTCGTTTTTTAATAAATATGTACAATATACAATTTAAGTTTATTTTTTACATAGTAAATTGCTTAAAATTCTGGGAAAATAAGCTAATAACTTCCTGTATGAGTGTTTAAATGGAACAGTTTATTTCAAAACTTAATTGATCTGCTATAATTAAATGCCATGTGTACTTGTATATTTTGTAATATTTCAAATCAATTATGATTTCCAGGGAGATAACTTAAATATTGAATTACATTTCCCTTTAATACATCATTTACAAATGTTTAAGCAAGTTAGCTTTGCTAACTATCATTACTGTAGGAAGTTTTTACTAGATGCCAAACATTTATAGCATAATAAATTTTCATAATCACACCAAGAATGAGTATAATATACTTAAAAAGCTGCATGTTAAAAGTAAATAATAGTAAGGATTTTAAATATCTATTTTATGTCATTTTTAAAAGGCACATGAGTTATTTTATAAGTTCCAAGAACAAAATTAGAATTGTAAAAAAAGAAAAAAAAGTTTTTTTTTTTTTTGATGCAGTATAAGTACTGCTAATTTGGCTTTTAACTTTTTTCAACCAACATGAAAGAGTATAAAATTATTAGCGCAAAAACTTGTTATACAGCAGAAATAAAAGAATGGATAGAATATTTTACTAAATGAGAGACAAGATAAATTCAAATGTATGAAAACTTAAATAATGGTATTGTCACCAGTTGAGTAAGCAGAGATTCACAAACACCAAAGACAATTTTCCTCATGCTTTCAATTTTTTTTTTATGGCTATTATAATTAGGAAAAGGAGACCCCACTGAAATTTATTTGATATTTTCCATCTTTTGTCACCATTCTCATGTGTGTCCTCTAGTCATATTAGGTGCTACACATTTTATATTCAAAGAATTTTAAACAGAACCCTCTTTTAATTCATTTTTGAGTAAAAAAAAACAAAAAAAAAAACTATTCTAAATAACTTCTCATTGGCACAATTTAATGAAATATCACAAACAAGTACAATAATAAAGCATTGTGCTATGGCAGAAAATTTTCCAGTATAAAAATATGAACAAAGAATTTAAGGCTTGTAAGTTTTTCCAAAAAATATGTACTAGTTGACACACAAATTTTAGGCTATAAAAGTTAAAATATCAAGTTAAAAACAATCAAAATGAAATAATAGCCTAAATAATATTTGATTTTCAAGTAGGGGAATTTGTACAAAGAATGAAGGTAAAAAAGTTATTACAAAAATTTCAACAAGCAACTTTTCAATCAATAATCAAGAGAATAAAATATACTTTTAAAGCATATCAGTATTAACATTTCTTAAATATTATCATTATTTATTGCAAGTACACTAATTCTGTTTATGACAAGAAATATTATCAACCAACCAACCCACCTTTTCTATATGAGGTAAGGTAAGGAATTCATAAATTATCAAAAATTATGGAAACATTTGATACCTACAGATGCTAAATACCATCTTGTAAAAAGTAATATTATTTACAAAAGATAAATCTTAGATTTATGAACTAGGACTAAACTAAGAATGCTACAATCTAATATTGATTACAATAAAGTTTGATTTTTTCAATGATCTATGCCAGGGATAGCCAACCATGAGGCACATTGCGGGATTAGATATACCACATTGATTTTTGACAATCAGTTTACTACTGATACTACTGAGTTATTCTTTGATCATATTTACAGCCTCAGTAACTAATTTAACTCTGTTATTTATCATCCATCCCACCACCGCACGAATATGGCACAAGGCCTTTTTAAGGTGGGTCCGGTTGCAGGGCAAAGCCCACACGCGTCCAACATTATCAAAAATACCTTCGGCCCAGTCGGCATTCCCCTTATTAGGGGCACCAGGCAATACCCACCCCCGAAGGGAGTAAAGCTTGGAGGAATGGCCCCCTGAGGCCAGAGGAATTCTCCAGTGCTGAGCCACACCCAGCAGGACCACCCAGAGTTAAAATGGTCTACTGAATGCGACCCAACAACTGGAGTGGAAAGTTCAATGTTTGACAAAATCAAAACTAGATAAAGGGAAGTAATGCTCATCTTGTTTTCATATAAATATTTTTACAAGAATTAATGAGAATACAAGATTTATACAGCATATATAAAAAAATTGATGAATAGAATATGAAAAGTTATATACACACTACCTCTACTCTTTGTGTCTCCAATTATCAGATTATAAAACAGCAAACATTGGGTTAAAATTTTAAAAATCGCAAGTGACTGGTAAAAAAAAATTAAAATTGCATCATTAATTAATGGTATTAAACTAATTCTTTTTTAAAAAGTTATTTAATTCTTATTTACATTAATCTACAATAATGAATTTAAAAACAGCAATATAAATTATATATTATTTAATCTCCAATGACAACATCAGCTAGATCCAGTTTCAGGCTGAAGAAACAAATATTAAAAATGAACATTTAGCATGATAAATCAGGAGGTTGAAGGTGGGGTGCTAGTTAAAATCGCAAGGTTAAACACCAACACAAAGTGATAAAGGCTTTGACCTATGCATGATCTTAACAGCAAGAGTCATTAGTACAGTAATTCTGCAAGTAGAAATTCCTGATTTGTATATAAAATAAGAGGAAAATCATAGAAAAATTTCAGAGACTTTAATCACTAAATATCTATTTTTAAAATATAACTTAATTTTTGGGGTGAGAGAAAATTGGACAGTATAAAAATGGGATGTTTTGAATGATGAAAATGACTTGCTTACTTTGTGTGACAAGTGATGTGCTAGTAGTGGAAGGGGTGTTGGAGCCAGAAGCATTGTGAGAAGAGGAGGATGGAGTATTAGAGGAAGAAGAAGAGGAACGAGAAGCTTTGGGGGCAGATCGCCGATGAGGAGGAATATGTAAAGGGGGCAGTGAAATTGCACCATTAATGCTGGCAGATTGTGGCCGGGTTGGTGTGCCATTGGTGCTAGACTGCGATGGTGAACGACTCATGCTGGATCGGCGGTCACGACTGGAGCCCTCAGATGTCAGAGCACCAGACATTCCATTTGGCACATTTGGACGACCTGAAAATCGGAACAAGGAAATAACATAGGCTCTAGGAGATAATGCAAACATCAAATAGGAAGAAGGATTATATAGTATAAACTCTAATTCTCCTTCCATAAAACTTTGGTTAGATATATTAATACTTGCAAAATTTTTGTTATAGTATCATATTATGAAGGTATCAGGTTAGGCACTTCAATATATAGAATGCATAATAGGTTGACAATTACTCATTGAACCTATAATTTAAACCAATACAGAAGTTAATCATCAGATGCAAACAAAATTCTGTTCTTTGAAATTAAGATTTGGACAAACTTGATTCAATTTATAAATGAAACAAAACTAGCAAAAAAAAAAAAAAAAAAAAAAAAAAAGTAAAACAAGGCAGGTAATTAGAGTGTATACAATATATGTAATTGATGGTTAGTATGAGACTATATCAAATCCTATGAGAAAACCATTTTTGTTTTTGGTTGTTACAAGGAGAGAAAATGCCAGTTGAAATGGTTGAAAAATGCCAAGAACTTTTACCAAAAATCTGGAGGCATCACTCAAGTAAAATTCAATAAGCTGCCAATATTATTTAAAAAAAAAAAATGCCAAGCATTTTACTGATAAAGATATTTAAAATGTTCCCAATCAAATTGGCAGATACATGTCAAATAAAAATATTTGTAAATATTTTATACAAGAATTTTCTTAAGATTTGTCATCAGAGTCAAATTCAAACAAAATCTGATCTTTGGTTTTATTTAACCTTTTGGTAAATTAAAGTTTAATAAGTTTCAAAACGTTTATATCAGCTTCAAACAAGAAAAACATTTAGGAGTTAGAAACTGTTTTAAAGTAGAAGTCATTTCATAACCTGACTGTAAATTTGTATAATTCTATTTTATGTGCTGAATAAAGAACCAAAGTAGTAGAGTGGGTTTTATATTTGATAATACTGAATACTTTTAAGAGCTAACAGCTGTTAGAAATATACTCAATATCTGATAACTGAAAAGTGATATTTCAAGGCTTTCTTGCGATCTACAAAAAAGCTGGTGTGCTATAGTGAGGAAGCAAACTATAAGGTTTAGAATAATGCAGAAACTAGTACTTTGAAAACACTTCAACATATTCCTTTATGCAAGATCTGATCAACATGTATGCAGCTAAGTTATACTACTGATTATGCAGACATACTGTCATCATTCATGTCTGATATAGCCAAGATTAAGAAAAACAGAAAACATTTACAAACAAATGCTACTGTATGTGAGCACGCCTACATAAACCAAAAGGAAAAACAGATAAAAATATGAAAGAGGAAGCTATATAGTGTCCAAAGAACATATCTGATAGCAAGGTCAAATTGCCCACTGCTCACCCTTTCTACAAGGCTTGACAGAAAAGATACATACATAACTGCTACTCATTTATAGCCCATACTTTTTGTCCCTGCCAATAAATCTAAAAACTAATTCCTTGATTTGTTGATCCCAAATTAGTCCAGCTTCCAGTGATTTCATACCTAAGGACCCAACCACAGCATACGACACTAGTTTCCCAAACATTTTTTCGTAATAAGCTACCATCTAAGACCTACTTCTTAAATAAGAGTAGTGTTCAAGGCTCAAAACAAACACACACTATATATAAAATGTGACAAAACTAACAAATGTTACCTTACTTTACTTAATTTTGCTTTCCTCTTTAGAATGCATAATTTCATCTTTGACAATGACAATTTCCTTTTTGCTTATTTTCTTAGTATTTATTTTTGTTGATGTCGGTTTTTTTTCGAAGTTCTTAAAATCTTTTAAGAAATAACCTTTGCAACTTTAGCAAATATAACTGCAAAGAGAAGAACCAATTTTTCAAGGACATTTTCTCATACAACTATTAGTGCTTTTTTTTCTTCTTGACATGCAAGTCTTATAATTGAGATCTATAAAAATATAAGATCTTGAAAATCAAATTTAGTCATATTCTTCTTGGCTAAAATAGGTTTCTCATTTCGTTGTCAGTTTTTTTACTGTAACAATTTAGCCACGCACAACCCCTATGGCTTTTCCCCTTTCAGATGAAACTTTGGTCACTCTTCCAATAGTTGTTTTATCCACAATTGCTTACTCTTCATTTATGCTTCTTCTATGAGCTTGGATACTTTTTAGCTTCTTGGTTTTTCCTAACAGAAGCCATTCATCCAATTGCATTTCTCTCAATTGTTTGCTTCCATCATCAGGAATACACTTGTGGCATAGAAAATAAAATCTGCAACAAGAGTAAATCTAAGAAGGCACTGAATCCAAGTATTCTCCAACTAACAATAGGTAAATAGTAGGACGAACTGGTTTTTTTTAGCCTTGATTAGGCAAACATTTTAGAAGGAAAATTCTGAATTCAAACTAGTCATATTCTACTTAAAAATTGACCTTGGGTCACATCCTGCATGCAGCAGAATAGTAAAGTAAATACATACATCATCAGCTTTTTTTTCCTCTTCTCATCTTCATATATCACTCTTTCCACCAGGAGGAAGAGCTCATCCTGTTTCTATTAATACCTTCATCTGTACATTACACAATAAAATTGGTTTCTCCCTCTTATCTAATTTCTTTTCATTTTCTGAAAGAGTTATATTTCCTTATTCTTCAAATCTTTAATCTCCTTTTTTGTAAGCAACTTTCTGCCTCTTCTTTTCAGCAGGGCATTTTCTGCAAAATCACTGATGACTATTTCCCTTTCTTAACCCCCCCACACACACACACACCACACATGCAGTATAAAGCTCAGAGTCAAAGTTTCCACATTTTGAGCCAATGTTATTTCTAAAATGCTTTCTGGACCATATCAGAAATTTTTTTTTCTGGTGTCTCTTTTTTATGATACAGTAATATATCATTAACTATTGCACACTAATTACAGTGACATATCATTACTATTCTAACTAGAGTGACATATCATTACTATTCTAACTAGAGTGACATATCATTACTATTCTAACTAGAGTGACATATCATTACTATTCTAACTAGAGTGACATATCATTACTATTCTAACTAGAGTGACATATCATTACTATTCTAACTAGAGTGACATATCATTACTTATTGACCAACTCTAATTCCAGCTGAAGTGATTTCAAAGCCAAGTAAAGTAGGTAACATCTGATTAATACTCAAATGAATTACCATCAAAGGTAATTCTTGATTCAAAGAATCGTGGCCTCAAAACATCTGCAATATCACCAAATCTGAAGACTACATCAGATATTCAATCTTAAATTCTACTTATTACTATAGCTATAACTTATTCCCTTTGTACAATTTGGAAATTTCTTAAAATTTCCTAAAATACTAATTTGTCCCATAATACTATAAATTTCAGGCACTAATTGCAACAAGGATTTTAGAACAGAGGTAGCATTTTTAACATTACAGAGGAATGTTCCTGAAAACTTGACATCAACTGAAACCAATATTTTATTAGATGTGTTTTGTAATTTTATGGAATTTGCAGTAAACAATTACATTATACTACCTCTTTCCCAAAATAGTTATTAAATTTGCATATAAATTTCAGACAAAAAAATTTTTTTTTTAATGAAACAAATATTATGGAACAGTAACAATAATAAAAAACAATTTTACAAAACTACAGATTAGAAAGTCAAAATATATGCTCACACCTCCCAAACAAAATCTAAATTCTTATTTTCTGAGACTACAAAAAACACAAAAAGAAAACTAATAAATTAGCTTTATATATTCAATCTATTTGTGTATTCTGCCAAAATGGAAAGTAACATTTTTAAAATCAAATTTTTAAGTCAAATAAGTTATCCATGAAAATAACAGGTTTGAACATGTACTTAAAAAAAAATAAATAAACAAAATTTTATATATATATATATATATATATATATAAAATTTCTCTAGGCTGATCTATTCACCTATGCTGTACTTTGTATTAGTGTTTGGTATCAAATACCATTTTAATTTTCTCAACTCAAACATTTTTAATTCCAAAAATAACCACTTGGTATTAAAAATACAAACAAGGCATATATGATTGACTATTGGTCAAATTACATAACACTTCTACAAAGTTATTATACACCGATGTACACTAACAATCAAAATGAGGACACTAGTAAGAGTCATAACATTCCAGCTATTGTACTCATCACCAATATTAAGGTGTCAGTTTTATTACAAACACCTTAAGAAGTCTGAGGGTATAACAGCCAACTTATGACTATAACAACCAATTTGAGGATAGTAGTCTGAATATATATCAGTCTATAACAATTATTCTTTGTCTAAAATATTTTTTAAAATTCATTTGTCTAAATTTTTTTGATGAAGCTTGATAATCTTTATCATTTAGAGTATTTGGACAATTGTTATATTCACAATGCATCCTTTGACATTCAGGTATTTCCTGTTAAACTCAGGAGCCAGCACAGAACTTCAAACCGAACCCTTTATTTAATCCACAACAATGTAATATAAGGTAAAAAAAAAAACGTAAATAATAGCGATAAATAGTAATTCATAATTTTGATAAAAACATTAAGTTTATAAGTCCTAAAAATTCACTGACTTGTCCAGTAGGACAGGCAGCATAATGTATATAGGCATTTGATTAATGAACTAAGTGAAAATCATCTGGAGGTTGCAGGTTCAATCCTGACTACATGTAAAAACAAGAAACACTCACTATAGCTTTACACTTGAACTCAGTTATGGTTAATGGAATTAGAACAATCTACCTTGGGAAAGAAATAAAAGATTTGGTTTAAAGTTCTGTATAGGCTCCCAAGTTCAACAAGAAACACCTGAAGAAGGCCGAAGAACACAACAACTGAAACGTTGTGAATATAAAGATGAAGACAATAGTCCAAATACACTAAATGATAAAAATCATCAAGCTTAATCTCAAAAATACATAACATTTCCACAAATAATGGATTATTCATTACTAATTGAAATGTAATTTACAAACATAAGAGAAGTAGATCAGCCTAAAGGAATTTGTTGAACTTTAACATTTATAAATCAGATAAATTGAGGATACCTCCAATTCACGAAAAGAGAAATATATTAATAGCAAATAAAAATCAGTGGAAAAAGAAAAAAAAACAGAACTATGAAAAAAACATTCAAGTGAAATAGTATTAAAAATGTTAAAAGAACAGAGCTATTTTTCTTGATTTTTTTTTTCTTTTTTTTTTGCCAAAAAGGAATAACTTACCATTTGCCAAAGCAGCACTATGACGTTTTGGAGGAAGGTGTTCCATTTTAACATCCATCCCATGTAGTACAATAGACAAGTCTCCCATCTTGCCTTTTCCATTTAATTTTAAATCCAATGTTTTTGAATGGTGATTAACTAGGAAGACAGACAGAAGGCATAAAAGATTGTTATAATTAAGTAATATACAACAAAATACATGTTGGAAATGATTATCAAACAAAAAATAAGATAATTACACATACAGTAAAAAGTACAAAAGTAATGCAACCTCAATATAAAAAGAAAAAACTGGCAGTTTTAAAATTCAAAACTACAAGGTCTGTTTGGAAAATCCAGTCATTTTGAATATCTCAAGAACCAGTTGTGCAACCTCAATATAAATTTAGCAACCAGCAAAAGAGAACCTTACCTCACATACATGAACAAACTTTTACATGTGGTTACTCAGTCAGCACTGAGATGCTATTGAGTGAATGTGTACTGTGAGAGTGTGGTATTCCTCAAAACAATGCATGCGATCATTCTACACATTTCATACAAGACCCCCCTCTCCCCAGAACATTGCATTAAATGACAGTACAAATTTGGCACCTTGTGACTTCTAGCTTTTTTCCAAAATTAAAGATCAGTAAAAGGAAGATTTCAGACTTACATTCATCAGCTCTGTATAGACACTGGATGCCATGTAGAAAACTTACCAAGAGTAATAGCCAATCGGAACAGAAAGTGAGAGAAAGTCAAAAGAATTTGTACAATCAGCATGACTTGATGAAGGCAGGCTGACTGCACAGATTCCTTTGAAGGAGAATGCAGCAAGACAGTTGATGGCAATCTCAAGAGAATTTTGAAAATTGTTTTGAAGAGTGGGATGCTGGTTGGTTATTTTGTTTGATGGCATATAAACTCTTGTGGATTATCTAATGCTAAATTATATATATATATATATATATATATATATATATATATATATATATATATGTGTGTGTGTGTGTGTGTGTGATTTGTAAGCAAATAGTTTTTAGGTGAATGCATTGCTAGAGTGCAAGGCAAAGGTTAGACAAATTTTACTTCACATGCTTTGTAGATAATCTTGATTCATAGACATATCTGCTCGATTGAGGTTTGCAATTATGTTGTCAGTTTCAAAATCCATACTTTCTATACTATAAGATCTATCTAGGGCTTTCATTGATTCTTAAATGCATTATTTTTGTTTGTATGGTCTTATTTGATAATTTTTTTTTGTGATTTCATTCTGAATTGAGATGAGGGATTTGATATTTTCAGTCATTTTTATTAAGTGGTTGATTGGATAGGATTTATTTTGGAGTGGTGAGAAGATTCAATTTTGACTGAGGTAGTTAGAATGTGTTTTGGTTTTTCATTGTTTGCTTTGGAGTTTGGTTTTGAATTTGTGATATGAATTTTTCCAGAGTTCTCTTGATTAGCAGGCAGATTGATGATATGTACAATCTTCCCTTTATGGTACTTGTTTCAGTTGGAAATTTGAAGTTTTCAGTAGATATGTTTGGCAATAGTATGAGTGTTGTGGGTTCTTTGTTTAATTTAGATTTTAGCTGAGTATAGTTTCTTTAACTGTTCTTGGTATTTTGGTCAATCATTTGGTCTTAGTTGCAGTAGTTTTTCAATGAGAACTCAGTATTTATCCAGTTTATTGTTGCTGCTGATTTAACTTGCCTTCTGTGCTACAGTGGCATAAGTTATTTCATATAGAATTCTATTTTCCTTGCTTCCAGCAATGTTATATTTCTTCTATACTTTACTTCTATGATTACCTTCTTTTTTGTATATATTGCAAGTTTTGAAAATGCAGAATAGTTCTGGTTTCGTTGAGACAATCTTCCTCTGTGTGGTCAAGGTCTTTTTGACCTCACCTTTCACATGTCCAATTGCAGCTCTCCTTGTGGTGTCCATATTTTTTGACATTTAAAGAAATTCAAGGGTGTGAGGATGTACTATTCCACTTTTTTGAGGCAGTATCCAATTTTCACTTCCTTACGAATTATTGACAAGTTAAATATCAAAATGTATGTGTACATTTGTATTTCTTCACTAAACCTTCTAATGATTATCCTTTTGTAGTCAATGACTTCTTGCTTTCCTAAGGCTATTTTTATCTCCTCTGATGTAGCTAGGGATAATTTCCTGGTTTGGTTTGGTTTTATAGCATATCAACCATTCAATGCTAAAACCTGTTTATACATTGTTGATAACATTTTTAAATGAGCCTAAGCTAATTTTCTTTGGAATACAGTAGAATATGTTTAAGTTTTGCTATCTAATACAAATCAACTATTAATCATTTATTTGTACACAGTTAAATAGTTTCAAGTATTACTATGAAGCAATTTAACATCAGTCATTTGTTTGTACACATTTAAATAGATATACATGATATATAAAAGATTAGTTTGTCGGTAATTTCATTTTTAAATGATTTGTAACTAATTTGTTTGCACACTAATATTGCTCAAGTTTCTACACGATTAAATGGTTTTAATTACTATTATCTAACCCTAATTATTCTTTTCAACATTACTAGATTGTTTGCACAGTTAAATGGTTCCAAGTATTGCTATGTATCACTAACAATTCAATTAACATCAGTCATTTGTTTACACACAGTTAAATGATCAAACAGTTCTATTTCTAATAATTCAATTTAGCATGAGTCATTTTTTGGCACTCAGTTTAAAAGTCAAACAGTTCTATTTGACCCATAGATAGAACCTTATCAGATGCTACCACTCTGGGCCAGAGTGGACCTGGGAGCAATGGCAATGTAGAGGTACTCTGCATTCCCCCAAACTCCAGCATTACAGGAGCCTCACCATCAGAGTGATTTGTGTCATATCAAGGACACTCGGGAGAGGAGGGGTCTTACCTCTCTGCAGAGATACAGTCGATGTATTCTACAGGCCCAGCTGACTGGGCTAACCACCACATAGTTCACCTTTAGTGGAGAATTTATCAAAAGAAGAATACCCATTTGCCTTGGTTGAGATGGGGATATATTGACTCTTGTCAGGAAGATGATTTACTGAAACCAAAAGTTAGTGCTTTAAAGAGGTCAAAGTCTTGTATCTCTGAATATGATTGACCTTCAACCACCACCTTCTCAAACCTTTAAGAGTTGGGTGATTGTTTGCCCCAAGAGTAATTTGAAGAATATGGTCAGGACATAATCATATAGGTGCTAGAGTTTGACATGATAAACCAACTGATTGGATCAAGATTTTCTGACCATCTATCTATTAAGGGATAAAGTGGAGTGCTGCAGGTCATGTGACCGTTTTAGCATTCAGGTTATGCACAGCTCAGCTACCAGGATCCTGTCCTCAAGCATTAAGGGTTGCCACCCACAGCCAACAAGTGGTGCTGGTAGGGAAGGGGGGTCACACCACTTTGCTGAAGTACAGACATATTCTATAGCCCTAGTCAATAGGGTGAGCTAAAATAAGTGTCCAAGGTTCTAAGAGACTTAGCTTGAAGGGGACTAAAGGACCAAAGCTTTAGGCAGGCTAACTTCCCCAACCAATTAGTATTAATAGCTGAATGCTTTCCAGACAGACCAAAATCACAAATGTCAAAAGATATCTAACATCATAAAAAAAAAAAAAAACTATATTTACATTTTCCATTATTTTCCTTCAAAAGAGGATACAAATCAAGTATAACTTCTCCCATAAGCGAGTTTGCTCGAATGTGGTTCTGGTTCAAAATACGAAAGTCAAGTTTTGAATATGGAGTGACTAGTCTGAAATTCAAAAAGAAAAGATATACTGACAAGGTTTTTGTGAGAATTATTTTACATATCTAAAAGTTTAAATATATTAATTTCTCAAAGCATTTTTTCTGTTAGAATTTTAACATTTTAAAGAAGGCTTCTTTTTTTAATTAAGAAAAAAAAAAGCAGTTGGATTTTTTTATTGCAAGCTACTGGTTTTATTAAAAAAAAAAAAAAAACTTTAAATGTATAAGATGTTATAGTACTGATCATGTAACTAACATTATGTTCTTATATTGAGAAAAATGTCTTTAAATAAAATATTAAAGATAGCAATCAATGGTTTTATGATAGAAAGAATTTTTGTCATTTGTTGTAAACTCATGCCTCAGGACCCAAATAATTTTTATATAGCAAGTTCTTTGCAGATTATGACTAAATTTTAAAATGAAATGTCATTGTTGATACAGTATATATCAGAAATACTAAAATTCTAAGCTCTTTTGCAGGTTAAAATTGAGAAAATTACTTACAACAGATTAAACTAGCTTTAACAAAACTTACAAATTTTAGCACCAAATAAGTGGGAATTATTAAAATTATTTTTGTTTGAAAACAAGAAAGCATAATATGAAATTTAACTCATTGAAAATTTTAAAACTTCATGAAATATCAAGGACATTACATTACTACTTAATAGCAACAAATTAGAAGTTTTAGTATGTTTTGTATATGAACGTTAAACAGATGCAAGAAACAAGAAAAAAAACCATTAAAATCTTAGTTTTAAAGTATTTCACATAATACTTCAGATGAATATATATATATATATATATATATATATATATATATATATATATATATATAGAGAGAGAGAGAGAGAGAGAGAGAGAGAGAGAGAGAGAATTAATAGACAAGAGTTCAAAACCATGAAGATTTTTTGTTAATACATAAAGCTTGAATACTTACACAGTGAAATGTTCTTCCCATCTTGGCGTTGTGGACTTTTTACAAACTTCAGTTTTCTTTGGTATCATACTATCCACACTAAGCTCTAGGTAAGGGTCTGGTTTGAATAGACCGGCAGTATTCAATTTAGCTGATTGTACTGAAACAAAATTATCAAGAGTTATAAAAGTCATAATATAACTTGTGATAAAGATGGGAATTTTTTCTTTCTTTGAAGATTTGAATTCTATGGTATTTTTTAATAATTTTGTTATTTTACATCTTAGCTGTATTTCATGATCAAAATTTAAGTATATTTTTAAAAGTAGCTTCACAAATATTTTCACCTCAAAAATGTTTGAAGAAATAGTCATAAAAGGTTAATTGCAATAACCACTAACAAATCTAATGCAATATTATTCTAGCATTAAAAAATACAGAAACATTCTAAAGCTTTTACATAATACTAATTTTTGATAAACATATTCCAGTTTAAACTAATGATACTTCATAGAATATTATCTGGTGTATTTCATTAAACTTAAAATTCTGAAGTTTTTATTATTGAATATTGCTATGACAAAAAAATTTTTTAAGTGATTTTTTTAAATATTTTATACAAGCAATATTTATCTAAGAGCCTTTTATAATGAGAAAAAATAAATACATAAATAAAATAAATTATTAATGAGGACATCAATATCAAAACCACATGAAGTAATCATTAATATTACAATGTCTTTCATATAATTTTCTTCAAGTCAGCTGACTAATATTAAAATAATAAAAACACGAAAACTGAATATGGATATTATTCAAATATTAGAATAAAACTAAAAATTATTAGTGACTTGTCATGTCAATTCAAATTGTATTTAATCCTAACAGGAAGAAACCATGATTTGCTAACTTTCCAGCTGAGTCATTTCTTATAGACACCATAATTAATGTTATCCAATTTGAAGGGTAACTTTTTCTTCAAATATAAGCAATGCTGAAAAATTTTGTGAATAAATGTCTATTTCAATAGAATACTGTAATTGGTACCATATAAGATAATTTTTAAAATTATTAAAAATCATTTGCATTTAAGAGAGCTTTAAATATTCAATTAAAAAATTATACTATTTTGTAATTTTTAATAACACTTAAAAGAATGTGTAATTATTGATAAAAAATTTTTTTTTTTAAAGGAAGTGGGAGAGAGAGAAAGAGAGAAGGAAAAAAAATTATCAATCAAGTTCAATTTCCAATTGAAGCTATTTACTTCACACTACAGCACTTCTCCCCACATCAGTAAAGGAGTAGAACAAACTGGTTTGATGGGATAACCAGTCTAGAAGGACAAATAATTCAAACTCCCACCACCACCATGTAATGGTTCAAAAGAACAGAATAAGCCCTGTTATATCTTTCAGTTGTTAGAGTGACCTGAGAAAAAGGCTGATGAGATGAAAATATTTAAATTAAAACCAATTGAAAATATGAATTAACTCACAAAGAATGACTAACATCAGACCCTTTAACAGGAAATTGATTACAGTAATTTACAGATACACAGGCCAATTTCGAACTTTCTAGTTTAATACCATAGAAAAAATAAATTTTACAACGATGTGATTTTCTGTATTCAACTTAATGCAAAACGAAGTTATTTTTTAATGCTTCCTCCTTTATATGTAAATATTAAAGTCCTATAGTTTTTGTTTAAACTTGAAATTATTTAAACATTTTCTAAAAAAATCTATATTCTTATGAAATTGGCATTAAAATTTTTAAGTCATTCCATTTTCAATGAGCAAATTTCTAGGTGACATTTGAATCTGAGATTCCATTGATCAAGTGACAAAACCAGATTAATGTTAACTGCTCTATTTTTTAAACATTTTCTGGCATCTTAATGGTTATCAGCACAAAAAAATTGAATACAGTTTCAGTTAAAGCTGCTTGTATACACATAGCACTAATGCTTTTCAAAATAGCAAGAATCCAGTTCTTCCTATACTATATCCTATTACCATTCCATAATGGCTGGTGAATAAAGTGGGTGAGTAAACACTTGCACAAATTATTCAACCATACTACTAAGGAAGTAACAACAGAAAAAAAGCTGTTGCATTCATTGACAACCAGGACAATAGCAAGTCATACTGATGGATCATAAGAGATTTTCAGTGAAACAGTTAATTTTGCTGTACACAACATTTTAATTTCTAATGTCTATTTAGCATTACAGACTTTAAAAATCAGAAGGAAAAAAATCAATACCCTGAATTTTTCATCTAATCCTAAATGACAACTATAAAATCTAAAAAATGATTACAGACAAATCTCTATGATGTAAGAACACTAGATCCTTTTAGCATGTTAACATTTACATGGATTATATTATATCAAGTATCATTTCTTTTAAAATTGGTAAAAATAACCAAAGAGGAAGGAGAACAATAGCAAGATCTTGACATCATTTAAAATATTCAATTATGAATACAGTAAACTTGGATAAAAACAAGACAATCTTTATTTGGAGCTATTTGTTCTTACCACTTTCAGAAAAGAAAAAAAAGTTCATAAGTTCAACAGCTAATAATTACATTGTTTGATAGTAATATTACTTTTTATTTCTAACTGTAATACTCAGACAAATTAATGATTAATCATACAACTAATATCAAAGGATAATTCAAATCAATTGAGTATAAAGTTAATGACTAAAATCAAACCTACATACTATATATATATATATATATATAATAAAAGAGAGAGAGAGAGATATTAATAAACAGGAAAAATCTGTGTCCTGTTTAAACACCCTAAGAGTTTGATGGACAGTAACCAAATTTGGCATGCAAATTCATTGTATCCAGAGGAAGGTTTTGATGTATTTTTTTCTCATTGAGAGGGGGTTTAACAGATAGTCAGTAGGAAGCCTTGTTGCTGCAAGATGTAACTTAATAAATTGTACAAAATTTAAAATTTTATATAAGGAATTATTAGTCTTAATATAATAGTTCTTTACGCTTAAATATTACTAATGCTTATAGTTCTTAAAGCTGGAGATATAAAATAATTATACAGCATTTTTTTGTAGTTAAGACTATCCATCAAGGCAAAAAAATACTGAACATATTTAAATTGACAAATCTCTTTAGTGTCATTCAAACTTGAAAATTTTTTACAAAATTCTGATTTATTTTTCAAATATTAACTTCATAAGATAGTATAAAAATATAATTGTAAGTATGAAAAATTTATCTTTTACCAGCTCACCAGTAAGGAATAGTTTTATTATATTTAGTTGTAGTCCAAATGTTGAACTCTTAGGATACTTCTGCAAATATGTTAACAATTACAAGAATCCATGTAGATTCAAGTGAGATTGTGAAACTGGAACTGGTATGAAATTAGTTACTTATACTAATTTTTTTATCAGGCGAGTATATATGCAGGCTGCTGAGTAACAGCTAGAATAGGATTTAGCTTCCTGAATTAAAGAGGGAAAATGTCACAATTGTAATATAATATCTAGACATATTTCAACAAGCTATTTTTGAAATAGTTCACTTGCAAAATAGAAATTCACATTTTTAGTGTCACAAATGACAATATTATGAACTGAAAGCAGAAAAAACAAAAAAAAAAAATAAATAAAAAAAATAAATAAAGATTTATGTACAAAGAAATTTGAAACAGAATACTAACAAATGGAAAAATGAGTAACAATAACCACTAACACAAACAGAAATAGAGCAACATTAAAACATTAAGTTTCTTATTCAACACTGCCAATTGAGAATTCATTCTTAAGATGAAATAAAAGCTATACTATGTGCAAAAGGAGAAAAAACACATTAGGTCAAAGTATGTGTATTTGTTTAATGATTTTCTTCCTGGATCATAAAATACTTTTTCACAGATTTAAAATATCTGGATATACCTTTTATGTAGGCCATTTGATTTTTACATTGGGAAAAGAGAGGAAACAGCATACATAGCCAAACAAGATATAGATTTATCTTGCTCATAAATCTAGTGTGTATAAACATATATAGAAAGAAAAGTGCTTTGTCCTTTACTGCTACTCATAGCTTCCTTTTATCAGTAACTATGAATAACTATTAGTGCTTTTGAGAGCAAGTGAGTGAAGTGATTTCTTTTTGTTGCCTTCTCCAATTTAAATTAATCAGCCCTGCCTAAGAGGAGTGAATTTATGCTTTTCTCCAGTTTTTCAAATGAATGCAAACAGCCTTGGTTGAAATCTGAAATCTACAAAGTAACAATCATGTCATCTTCACTTATATATAACTTAAAATTACTATTAAAACCCAAAACACAATAGATTTTGGTTTGGTTTCTTTGTTTAATGATATATCAGTCTTCATTGGTTATTTAATGTCAAAGCCATCCTTATAGAAGAACATTAGTGATACTATTTAACCCAGAGCTGATGGTAAGAGGGTTTAAGGAGGTTCATATTTTTTCCAAGGGCATTGTTCTAAAAGTGAATGGAATAGCATGACAAGATTATCCAGTACATCAAACACTATGCCACAGGACTCTCCTCCATATATTTTACAAGCACAAAAGAAATGAGAATCTTTTAAATGATCACCCAAAGAATGAAATGAACTAAGTTAAACAGTTCATTATTTTTTTATTAAATAAACACTAACCAATTTGATATTTCACAATATTAATTATACTTTGAGGGTTGGCTGAAAAGTTCATAGCTGGACCAAAATAGTGTCATGAAATGTAACCAAATGAGGTTTCTTTTTCAACAGCCCCTCTTGTGGTCCATACACTTCTTCTATCAATGTTGCAGTACTTGGATCCTATTGGTCAAAAAGTAATCAACAGCAAAAATGACATCATCAGATGAACTTTTCAGCCCACTCTTGTATGTTCTATTCTTTTAAAGAATCGGACATGCCTTATTTGTTCTATGTAAGTAATTCTGTTTAAACAAATGTCCATTTGATGACAAGCTTGCTTAATGAGATGCAGGTTATTTTTTTCTCCCCATTTATATTGTTCCTTTGTATAGACAGACTAGCACACCTGCTAATAACAATAAGGAATGTTCAATACAACTGACAAAATACTGAAATACAATTCACTCTAAATACTGTCAGAAAACAAACAAGAAAAAAGATTAACTGTGTTTATATCACCATGAAGTATTAACAGAAAAAAAAAAAAGGAATTTGATTTTTAAAAACTATAAAAATCTTAATTCATTTCTTAAAAAATTATTTTTTCCAAATATTTTTATGCAAAATTCAAAATTCCAAAACTAATTGTAAGTTTAACTAATAGCAGCAAAATGACAATTTGAGTAACAAGATATTTCAGTAAGTCACTATAGTGATGATTAAACAGATTAAAAACTAAGAAAATTACTTTGGTCTGTTGCAATATTTTGATATGTAACCAAACTTTATACCTTTTTATATATAATCTAACAAAAATATCAAATATATAAGAATTTCACTCTTTATAATTTGTTTCACATAATTTTATAGAAAAAACTAAAAACCCCAAGCCATTTAACAACAATTGTTTGAAAAAATGATATATTAGCTGTTATTACGTCGGATACAGACAAATAAGCTCAAGGTTAAAACTATATACACAAACTACAATGGTTTATCATTTAAGTCCTGTTAGAGTGAAGATTAGCAAAAACAGGATACATTTTTCAATCAAATACCACAAGCAGCAGAAAATATGCCATATTGATTGTAACAGACCAACTTCATTTTTTTTAATATAAACAGTAAATTGTCTGTCCAAAGTCTTATATATAAATGTATTAAAATAACTATTTCATTTAACATTTAATGATACCTTAGTCCCATAATAATTCTTACATTTAGTATGTGAAATCTATATGAAAATGTAACAAAGATACAGATATTTATTTTGAATAGAAGCAACAAATTTAAGTTGTTTAAAATTACAAGTATTTTAAAAATCATTCTAAAAAGTTACCAAGTTTACAAATATTAAATAGGTAACAATCTTAACTTGGATATAGTAGGTCAGACTATTTAAATTTAACAAATTTATACATATATATTACAGATATCATCCAAAAATAAACAAACCATACATGAACAGTCCAATACACCGACATATTACTAAAATTTTCACTGTGTGTGTGAGAGAAACACAGTAAATCATAGCAAGATATTTATTATAACAATTTACTTAAAATAATCTTGAAAGAATAAAGCAATTTCCAACAGAATGATAATTTTGTAGTCTACATAAATACAGAACATTTGGTAAATCATCCAAATTCTCTCTAACAGATTAACTATGAAATTTTAATTGTAATCTGTCAATCCTTTTTGAATAGAAGCATTAATTCCATAATACAACTGGTTGCATTTCATATAGCACTAATATCCTTGGGAGAGGTATGAATCCAATTATTCTTCCTCCAGCTATGGGTAAATAGTAGGGCAGACTAGGTTCTTCAGCCTTGGTGAGGCAATTAGTCTAAGAGAAGGAAAACTCTGAATTCAAACCTGTTAAATTCCACTTTAAAAAAAAATTGACCTTGTGTCATATCCTGCCCGAGCAGAGGGGTTGGGTAAATAGGATTAATTCCATAATACAACACTGTTACAATAGGAACCATAACATTTGTCTATCAGAATAAAACCTCAAATATTAACTTTTATTCCTATACCAATAACAATCATAAACAACAGTAACTAGTTATTACAAAGCACTTTTAACAAGATATTCAAAAATATTAATAATCAATGACAGTCAAATTTTACCAATCAAAGAAACATTAGATAAATTAGTTTAAAGGAAAATTATTTTATCAAAACATTAAATCTGTGTAATTGATTTTAGAGTGAGCTTTTCCATAAGTTGCTTCTAGATTTGCCCAGCAATGAAAGCTAAATTGGTTTTGAGTCACTTCAGCAACCAAGAAATGACTTATGGGTATTTTTAGAGTATCAAATCAGGAAAATTTTCAGATCATACAGACATCAAAACAATTATCTCTCATATTTTGAAATCAAATCAAAAACAGAAACAAGTAAATAGTACATAAATGTTCATTTTTATAAAAAAAAAAAAAAAAAAAAAAAATTGTTATGAAAACAATTTTAAAAAATCATTTGTATTTTATTTTCTTAACAATCACATGCCTTTTACAAGGTTATTCCTTCCACCTGGCCAATGTTGGCTCTTTTACCAACTACAGAAATTTCAGCAGATGGTATGCAAATTTAATACTCAATTTCAATCTCAAAGTATATCAACTATTTATCACTAAAAAAAAAAAAAAATAAATAAAAAAGATAGCAATTATTCTAAAGCCATCTATAATATGAGGGTAAATATTTCAGGGATATGTGAAAAAAGCATCCATGTTTATTATTCAAAATGACTGCACAAAACAAACTGTACAAAGATGGATTAAAGAGTCAGCAACCTGAATTAGCTGAATTTTGATCTGAAATTTTCACTGTATATACATTTACTACTCATCATTGAATTAAGTGTTTTGGCAAGAAAGGTGTTGCCCAATGTGCCTTTGATCATCCATTGATCTATCTTATCAGCCTGTGATCAGAACTAGTGCATTAACAAAAGAACTTGTTGAGTAATGGGGGATAACAAACTCAAAGGTGGCTTTTGCAAGTAGAGACTACAATGAATTGTAGTGAATTAACAAGACAGTCAACAACTGGTTTTTGGCAATTTAGTAATTTGACAAGGTAAATGCAGAGCATAGTCAGAAATTTGACTTTAACATCCAAAGTCTTGGATAGAAGCAGATAAAAATGGAAACAGATGAAATAGTTCATGAGGGATTTGAATAATCCAAAAGTCATCTTATATTCAGCATGTCTCTTTAAAAATTCTATCCCTTTGGTGGTCTGGAATGTTTTTATAACCTACTGACCAATTAAAAATGTTTCCATCAGGTGATTAGGAAAGAACTGAATCTCTTGGTAATCCTTAGAAAGATATATCAAGGAGACATTTAATTCCCCACAGAACCTCAAATAAAAGTACCACCACTCAAAGAAACAGAGCTAACCCATCAAGTGTGAGCACATAGAAAAGCACACATGTTACAAAGGAGATTAAGAAAAATAAATATCTGCTGTGTAAAATAAATGCTGTTATCATTTGGCTGTGGATTTATTGATGCACATTTGTATAGACACATTGCTTAAGTTTTACAAATGAATGTAAAAAGATTGGATAACTTCTAGGGAGTGGGGATAGGTGAACATCTTGTGAACCAAAGAAAAAAATTCAAGCATTGTCACTAAATTATTGATTTTCAACAAGTAATTCTTTTATCTTATTTTTGTTGCTTTATATTGCAACTTCTCAGTATCATTCTATGGTTCTCAGTATACAGCATAGATTGGAAATAAATAAACCTCTGACAAGATCTAAACATGCATCTCTTTCTCAAGAATCTTGAGGTAGCTGTCTTTACCAATAAGACTACAATGACAACCAATTACAGAACACAATCTAGCAATATGATTTATATTCTTTATTTTCCCCACTCATGAATGCCTCAGATGATCTTTAATATTTAATATGCTAACAATCAGACAAAAAAGTCCACATAATAAAAATATCTAAATTCACAAATCTGAGAACAAAATTATATAGAAATGTAATAATTTCATTCACTATCTGGATAAGAATGAGTTTCAGTCATTTGCTTCATTTTTTGTCAATGAACCATTAAGTCTCAAAATTGCATCTCCAATTAGCTGCTATCAGCCATATTTCTTTAATCTTTCCCTTTACTCAAACACTAAGAATGACCAGTTTGTATTTTTTGACTTAATTGGTTCAGTAAAAAATAAATAAATAAATAAATCATGCAAATGACAAACTTATTCTTATCAGAGTTACCTTTTTTTTAATAATTTTTTTTGCATATTAAAACAAATTTTCATGGGTGAGGTATTCTATAAAAACACTTAAAATTTAACAAACAATGGGGTTTGTTGATTGGTGGTGTTTTATAGCATATCAACCCTAGAAGGTTATTTAATGCCGAATTATGTTTTTATATATATATATATATATATATACACACACACACATTAAATATATATGATTTGTAAACTAATAGTTTGTAAGTAACAATTTTTAAATGAGCAAGAGTTCATTTATTTGCACACAGTTAAATCATTTCTAGTATTGCTATCTAACACTTATAATTCTATTTAACATTATTCTTTTGCACAGTTAAACTGTTTCAAATATTGCTATATATTGTTTGCACGCAGAGTGGACCAGGGAGTAATGGAAATAAAGGGGCACTTCACATTCCCAAAGATTTAGGACTGGAGCCTCACCATCATATCCAGGACATTTGTTAGGGAGAGGGTCTTACCCCTTTGCAAAGATTCAATCAGTATATTTTACTGCCTCAGTCAACTAGGATAAATATCCTACCAAACCAGACATGTATAGCCCTAACTATCAATCTCCAAGGGTGGAGAATATTATATACTAGATGTTGAGTGGAAAAACTCCATAGGTAAACAGCCAGGATCAAATACTTCAGTTAGGAAACTACTGCTACTTATCTGTAAAGGTGGTGTCTATTGAAGAGAAAAAAACCCAGCAAACAAAAGATTATCATGAGTCTACTTCAAACAGGTAAACAAGGGGTATGTTTTCTTGCAGTTGGATCTCTGGGCTCAATCTTCAAAATAATCAGCTACAGAGCCCAAGCCAAAATACAAAAGCATTGTCAATATAGTGACATTTAACATCAAGACTTTAAACACAATAAACCAGTTACCTGAACCAACAACATCTGCAGCTAAGCACAATATAGACATCATATGTGCAAAAGAACAGATTCTACCATAGCAAATTAGAAATAAAATGCCAAGATACTGGTAATGGATAGACATTTGTGTTGGCATCTGCATAAATAAACTATTAATGCCATTATAGTAGGTGGAGGAATGCTTCTAAACCCTGGTGCTTTAAAATCACTATATAGCATAGAGAGAATCCAACCGAAAATTGTGATTCAATTACTGGCAAACACCTGCAGAACAATCATCTCTTGTTAAAGTCCCACCAATGCCAGTAATGAAATTGGCATCAGCACCTTCTATAACAATCTCCCTTCCCTTGTCCGACATCTCCAAATACAATGTTCAGATCCTCAGTGCAGACATGAATGTTCATAAAAGTGAAAATGAAAATAAATTCTGCTTACACAACTCACCAAAAAGAAATAGTGAATATCTTGCAGATTTTTCAATCAAGAACAGGGTAGCATGCCTAAACACTAAATTCCAAAAAAGAGAGGGAAAACTTAGACCAACCCAAATAACCCTAATGCACACATAGATTACATATTCATAAACAAAAAGTGGATGAATAGCACTTCAAACTGTGAGCAATGCCATGTTTAAACAAAAAAAAAAAACAATAGAAAAATTGATAAAAGCCTGCATCCTCCCCTTCCCGAAGAAAGTGATAACTACAGGGGCATGAGCCTTAATGCTAAGGTTTATAATAGCCTGCTTCTCAAGCATAGGCAACTTGAAGTTGAGAAACTTCTTAGGAAAAAGAAGAATGGTTTTCTAAGAAATCAATCCACAACTTAACAGATTCTGACAATCCATCAAATCATCAAAGGATTACATGAAAAAAAATCTTAAGTCAACATAAGTCAACTGTTCATAGATATCTACAAGGCATTCAATCCCATAGACAGTGGAAAGAGAGAAAATACTACTAGTATATGGCCTCCCAAAGAGGAGAAAAAAAAAGAAAGAAAAAACTGTTGTCACTATAATGATGCTCTACAAAAACACAAAAGCACCAGGTAGAGACACCCATACTTCAACAATGTCACTGGAGTCTATCAAAGAGATATATTAGTGCCATATCTATAATCTGCGTATTATCTACTTCAAGGGTCTATACATCTAATAAAAGAAGCTGATTTGATACTAAAAAAGACAAGCAAATGATATCCTACAGAAACTATAATTGATGCAGATGATCTAGTGCTTCTTGCAAATACACCTGTCCAAGTCAAATCCATACTGTATAGCCTAGAGCAAGCAGCAAATAACATTGACCTCTATGTGAATGCAAATAAAACAAACTTCATGTGTTTTAAACAAGCCATCTCCACATTAAGTGGCAAGCTTCTAAAATTAGACAAGTTCACATACCTCAGCAGTAATATCTCATTAAATGAAAGTGATGTCAACATACATCAAGTAAATGTGTGAACTATTATTGATAGGTTATCGATCATATGGAAATCTGATCTCTTCAACAAAATGAAATAGGATTTCTTTTAAGTTGTAGTGGTATTGATACTACTATATGAATGCACCACAGGGACACAAATCAAATGCATTAAGAAAAGGCTAGATGGGAACTACACACAAATGCTACATGGTGTTTTGAACAAATCCAGGAAGTGTGACACAATAATGTGTGTGTGTGTGTGTGTGTGTGCACACACACACACACACACAATTTTTTTTGTTGCAGGCCCAAAGAGAGAAAGAAATATTTTAAAATGAGTAGGTCCACGAAGAGGTATGTATTTTTTTCAGGATTTATTTTGTTCTTATATACATGTATGTTTCCAGCTTATTGCTTTTGTCAGAGAACATATATGGCACAAGGCCTTGTTAATGAGGTACTCATTGAGACTTGAAGTCACTCGTGTTTGCAGTTTGAATGGTTCTCAGTTAGTTATGGGTTTATATGGAGGTCACTTATTTTTTTTTAGAATGTGTATAGCAGACTAAGGTAAATTTATCCCTCATTTGCTTTTGATATTTTTCTTTGTGTATGTGTGCATTGGAGTGGTTTCAGATTTCACTTACAGTTATTTTTTTCTGTGTGTACGAATGTGTGTCTTGAGATTTTTTTTTTTTGTGTGCATGTGTGGTAGTGTGGTTTGAAATATACTGATAATTATTTTTCTCATTATGCTTTTTTGGGTTCTTTAAAAAGCATAATGAAAAACTCTTAGCATATATTACAACCTATAACAAAAACAACCCAGAACTATTCACAGAAATGATAAAAGATCTAGAAGAACTTAGAAACAATGACAAAATCAAAAAAATAATAGTCAACTAAAATCATTAAAAGCCAGGGACAACCCAAAAATCTTAAGAATACTTACCTCTTTTACATTCGGAGAAAACACTACACAAGGAGTAACCAAATGCAATAATAAACAATGTAAAGTATGTGATATAATTATAGACGGGAAATCCTATACCTTAAAAAACGTGGTCTAAATAACTGAATGTAGCAAGTACAAAGAAATATATATAGGGTCAACACAGGCCGTCATTACAAGGATATCACTTCACAAGAGCAATATTAAAATAACAGAAAACAGAAAATTAAATGTATCAAAACACTGATACAAATGTAGTCAAAGTAATTTAAAATAATGCCTATATACCAAACTAACAACTATACACAACTCCAAATAAAGGGAAAGAAATTTATAGATAAAAACCAAAGTTGAATAAAATACAAATAATACACACACACACACACAAATGGACACAAACATACATAGATATATATTACACACACAAATTATTAATAAAAAATAATTACCAGTATATTTCAAACCACACAAAAAAAAATCTCAAGACAAACAGAGAAAAAATTGAAATCCAAAACCACTCCAACACACACAAAGGCAAATGAAAGGTAAAGCAGACTAAGGTAAACACACTCTATAAAAAGGAGAGGAGTGACCTCCATATAAACCCATAACCAATTGAAAACCATTCAAACTGCAAACAGGAGTGACTTCAGGTCTCATTGAGTACCCCATTAACAAGGCCTTGTGCTATATTTGTTCTCTGATGAAAGCCACATGCTGGACACATACACACATAAGAACAAAATAAATAAATAAACAAATCAAAAAAAAAATTTCAAAAATACATATCTCTTCGAGGACCTACTCATTTTAAAATATATATATATATATATATATATATATATACATATATATATACACACACACACACACACACACACGGATCTGAGTGTGTGTGTGTGGATAGATATTTTAATTGCAGCATCTCGGTGTTGGTCTGTCTGGGAAATTTCATGTGGGTGGTCTTGCTGCAAAAATAGGAAAGAGATGTACACATGTGAATCTGTGTTTTTTTGTGCATGAAGGCCTGAGACAGAAGTGGGAGTGGAAAGGACCAAGGCACATTGGCCAGAGAAGTCAGAAAGGTGTCTCAGAGCAATGAAAACAATGACCAGGCATGTTGGCCAGAGAAGTCAGTCAGAAGGCAGCACGAGGTCAGTGAAGATGACAACCAGTCAGAGTTCAGACATGAGTGGTGAAGACGATCAGTGAAGAGTCAGCATTTTTGGTAGCTGTTGGGATTTTCCCATAGCTCTTGTGATAGCCAGTAAGCCACACACAAAGTCAAAGACCTCTTCTTATGCTTTGCTGTGTCAAATCATTGTGCTTGTCTTCTTTCCTTCCTCTGCTTTCTTATTGTTTTTTTTTCTTTTGTTCTACATGTGAATGCCCATTTGTCCGAATGTGAGATTTTACAGGGGCAGTCTTCACTAGACGATCAGCCATCTGACTACATAATGGTGCCATGACCAAGGATAGACTTTGGAAAATCCTCCAAATGAAAAGAAAAAAAATCACAACAGCCAAAAATGATTCAAGGGAAGGAGGAGAGAAAAAGGGAAAGAAAAGGTGAGGCATCACACAGGAGGGTGGAAAAAGGAGAAGAAAGAACAGACCCTTGTGGACAGAAGAAAAATGTATATATAGGTATGTGTGTGAAAAAAAAAATTGCCTTACAAGAACTCTTGATTTCTCAATTAAAAAAAGGAAGAAAGAAAAAATAGGGACATGATCAGAAAAAGAGGGAAGGAAAAAAAATTAAGGGACAAACCAACTGATAAACAAAAACGCCTCACATAAACAGAAGAAAAAAAAATGAATATGAAAGTGGGGAAACGTGTGTAAAACAAAAAAAAATTCCTCACACACAAAGAACACTAGAGATAATTTATTGTTTGAAAAAAAAAAGTATAGGCAAGGAGGAGAAAAACAAACAAGGAAACTAATAGGATAAGAAAAAAAAAATCAAGGGATAGTCTGACTGATATACACACTACCCATAAAAAGAAAAGAGATCACCCAAGAATGTGCGTGTGTGTGAGTGAGAGAACTGAAAAAAGAAAAGAGAATGCTGAAGTAAGGAATTTTTGTCAACCTCCACCAATAATGTCTCATGGCAATAAAATTGAAAAATATTAACAAGATCAATCACCTAACAACATCAAACTGTTTGCCAAAAATAAAAAAGAATTGGAAACCCTAATACAGGCAGTAAGAATATACAGTCAAAGACATAGGGATGGAATTTGGCAAAAAAAACAAAAAAAAAAACAAAAAGGATGTGCCATATCAATAATGAAAACGAGAAATGACATAAAAGGAATAGAATTACCAAATCAAGAAAAAATAAGAATGCTTAGAGAAAAGGAAACATACAAATACTTGGGAATATTGGAAGTTGACACTATCAAACAAGTGGAGATGAAAGAAAAAATTTAAAAAGTATACCTCAGGTGAACGAGAAAACTAGTTAAAAGCAAACTAAATAAAAGAAATCTTATAAAAAGGGATAAATACCAGGGCTGTCTCCTTCACATATACTATATGCCACCCACACATACACACAATAATACGTTACTATAACCCACACAAACACACACCCACTTACAATCACACATAAAGATTCCTATAAAATCCCAACAGTTTTTTGACTGTATTTTTTTGATTTTCAATTCATTTCATTTTGTTAACTGCCTAATGATTGTTGTTTTGCAAAAAACAAAAAAACAAAAAGAAAACATGAAACCCAGGGATCGCAGTCTAAATTCCATGAATTAAATATATATATCTAATATATATTTATTTATTATTATTATATAATAACTCTATCCTAGATATTGAGCGCTCTCCACATTATATTGCACTTGGTTTGACACAAACCCAAGTGATTTAGTGACAACCAACACTGTTATAATAATACATGGATGTATGTGTGTTTGTGGATAGATGCTTGAATCACAGGAACTTTGTCTTCAGCATCAGTCTGTCAGGGAGATTTCATGTGGGTAGTCTTGCTGCAAAAATGGACTAAAAACTGTGAATCTGCATTTTTTGAGCATGAAGACCTGAGACAAAAGTTTAAGTGAAAAAGACCAAGACACATTGGTCAGAGAGAGAGAACTGGCACATTGGCCAGAAGTCAGTCAGAGAGGGATCTCAGAGCAGTGAAAACAATGATCAGTGATAGTTGGCATGTTGGCCAGAGAAGTCAATCAGAAGGCAGTACAGGGTCAGTGAAAATGATGACCAGTCATAGTCCAGATGTCAAGTGGTAAAGATGATGAGTCAGCATTTTTGGTAGCTATTAAGATTTTCACAAAGCCACATATACACAAAGTACCAAAAAGTCAAGGACTTCTTTTGTTTTGTTGTCTCAAGTCATTGTGGTTATCTTTTCTTTCTTTCTTTCCTCTGTTTGCTTTTTTTTTCTTGCTTTCTTTTTTGTTCAGCATGCAAATGCCCACTTGGCCGGGTGTAAGATTTTACTGCAGCAGTCCTCATTAGACAATTGACTACCCAACCGCATGTGGGTATTGCCACCGAAGCAACACCCCACAAAACAGCAACTATGCAGTCATTTGCCTCTAATCTCACAAACCATCCACATAAGATGAGCAAGATATGCTGGGCACTGATGGAAAAGCAAGAACAAACTCATAAGTGATGTTCTCTTATAGATTCTTACAAATGGATATGCAAGTGTTAGCCAACCAGCAAAAACATCAGCTCTGTGCAGACACTGGATGTAGTTTGGCAGATAATAGAAGCAAAAGAGAATCAGAGAAATCTGTGCTGTCAGTGCAACTTGATGATATAAGAAAAATAAATTCAAGAGATAGCAATTTAAGTATTTTACTTTAATACCAATTATGTCATACTTGTTCAAAGAAATTATAAGAAAAAGTAGGTCTTCTACTTCCATAACATCTACTGGTGTAAAATGTACCAACTTTTCATTGATTTTAGGCTTAATAAGTACATAGCTTTAAAAAATATACATATGAGAAATGAAATACACTGTTGGGGTACCAATAAGAAATTAATAAGTTATAACTACATTTTGGGATCATTTTTATGATTAAATCTTTATACATTAATACAAATATTTCAAAGTCAATACCTATGTAAAGAAAATAACATAAATAAAACAAGTTGTCAAGTCCTTTGAAATTGAGAAATGGGGGAGAATTGGGTTGGGTACTGATAAGATGGTAAGTAGTTTCTTGTGATAGCTACTTTAATCTTTTTTTTTTTTCTTTTTAACTTTTATCTTTGTGCGAGAGCAAATTTGAAAGTCACCTAGATATTATGGTGTTCTTTCAATGTTTGGACATCAGGAACCGAAATAAATATCAAGCTTGCTATATCTAATATTATCACATACTGTTTTTTTTTCCGCAGAATTGGAGTGCTACACACCGTACTACAAAATAAGTAATTTAAATTTCTTGAAAAATAATAAAGAACTCAAATTTGTTTTCTGGAAAAAATAAGTTATTCTAGAGTATATTGTATTTTAGCATATAAAGCATCAATCAGTGTAATCAAAGCTTATCTTTTCAACAGGCACTTTTCAAGTTTTGATAAATCTAAGAAGCATTGAAGGTAAAGTGTTCATTGACAAATCCCTAACTTGGGTTTAAATAATGTTTCTGCTTTTCAGAAACTAAAGAATTGAAAAAATTTACACCTAAATTTAAAAACTGCAAGTCTCCATTAGAAGATGATATACGAGTAATTTTAGTAATTTCTCAAAAAGAAAACTAAAAAAATAAGCTTTGTTTTTGTGTTTTTACATACAGGTTAAACAAAAAAAATAATAAAATAAAAATAGAACAATACTATAAACAATGGCAGGATGTCTCAGTTTTAGTTTTTTAAGCAAAATAAATATAATTCATTTCATTTGTGTGTGCTACTTATAAACTCTTGATGAAATTTGGCATGTGAACATCCTTGATTTCAAGAAAAGTTTTATGCAAATAAAAGAGGCATGGAGGAGGGCCCATCTTCTAAGTGATAAATGGTTTTGATTTTCATAAAAAAAATTACTAAGACAGCAAACACAATAAAGACAGCAAATAAAAACCAATTTTTGTTTAACAATATATATTTTGATATATATATTTTAATACATAAGTAGGTAAAAAAAATGTAGTCTAACAGTTAATTAGCTAAAATGAGCATTGTACTATGTTCAATATATACAATTTACCTGAACTGCACTGAAGGAAAATTAAACTAAAAAACATTTATTGCTCAGAAGAAATTTTCAATAAGACAATAGACTTAGTCAGGTACTATATATATATATATATATATATATATATATAATATAATATATATTTCATTAAGAAAATCAACCAACCGGTCACATTAGGATTATAAATTTATTTCCATCCACTTATAAGTTTTTGAAAAATCAAAAAACACAAAAAAAATCAACAGGACTTCTTCATATCTTATGGATAAAATAAATCAGAATAGATACAGGAAAGAAGGTGGGAGGGGATAGAAGAGGGGTGAAGAATTATCTCCACATGTAGCCCACTTTCGTTTTTTTATTTCATTGTCAGTTAACATTACAGTAAATTAATTTAAAAAAAATTTTTTTTTAAATTTTAATTATTTTTCAACTTAAAACTACAGACTTAATACTAAATTAGAAAAATAACTTTATTCAATAACTTTACGTAACGATACAGTAAAATTTATATCAAATTAATTTCAGGATTTAATTAAATTTAACTTTTTTTAAAAATCAAATTTATTTAGAACCTATTAATCAGTTACACTTTTAATGATTAGCACGTATATATAGTATGGTTTTTTCACATTTTCTATCTAACATTTTATTTTATTTTTATTTATTCACATTAATTCTTAATTTAATCGTATGTTTTTTGTTTTTTTTAATTATTCATGTTAATTATCAATAGTTTAAATTTAGCCCTATGTCTACACCTAGCTATTAATTCACATCTCTTATTTAATAATTTTTCTGGCTCTG